>CM041554.1:24042049-24251310 GCA_023238725.1 Scortum barcoo
GGCTATTGGGAAGGCCAACCATCGTCAACCAGTGGTAAGTAAACACTGGCCTGTTAAATAGCCTCTTAGCAGTCAATACCTAAAATGATGATGATGATGATGATGTTTAGTGTTATATGATGCTGTCTGACAATACCACCATCCCTCCAGCCTCCACGGCCTGAGGACATGGCTGTCATCTGCTTCACCAGCGGAACAACAGGTGTGACACATGCATGCATACACACACACACACACACACAGTGAATTGCTCCTAATATAATTATAATTGAAATATGTCCTATGAACTGTGTACTTTAACTAAAGTTTTGTCTGTGTACTTTCAGGAAACCCAAAGGGAGCTATGTTAACACATGGCAATATTGTTTCTAACTGTTCAGCCTTCATCAAACTGACACAGGTAAGGCACTGATGTAAGCTGTTAAAGTCACAGAGCATCTGATTCTTCTGTAACTGAAGGATTAAATCCTAGGTAGATTTTCTGCTGTCTCCTCCTTTCTTGCGTTGTTAGATTAGAAGGTGAAGAGTGATGGAGAAATGTATAAATCAAACATTTGGAAATGTAAACAACAATTTAGCCAGATAACTTTCAAACACACTTCCTGCTGTGATGCTGCTCTGATTATATGATGATTGATTGGTGAGAGATAAACGCTTAACACAGGATTAAAGAATATGTATTTTTTATTCCACTTTGTCTTTAATTCTGCTATTTCACTGACAATATTGTTATCACTGAGTATGATAACCGTGATAATGCCATTGTGCCATTCTTCAAACCCTCTGCTGATTGAGGATCCAGAAGTACCACCATGTTGTAAGAGGAAGAAATAATAATAAATTGATAAAACGCTGTTTGCTTAAAGAATGAGGGACCTTTATAAACTCTCTCCTCTCGTCTCCAGTCTTACGCACAGACCACCTCAGAGGACATCATGCTGTCTTTTCTGCCTCTGGCTCACATGTTTGAGAGGGTGGTGGAGGTACAAACAGAACACTGACTGCTTTCCCTCCCTCCATCCCTGTCTGTCTGTCTGTCTGTCTGTCTCAGGCTGCCCATTGCTCGTGTCCCTGTCTGTGTCTGTATCCCGGTCGGTGTGTTTTAGGTTCGCTGTCCCTTGTCTCCCAGTGATGTCCATATTTCCTTCCTGCCCTTGGCTCATATGTTTGAGAGAGTAGTACAGGTACAGTATTGCTTGTTCCCCTAGTCCCCATAGTCACCCTTTGTTAAAGACAGAACAGTAGTCCTACATCCCTGTGTGTCATCTTCTCTTTCATTACACACTAAGCAGTCATGGTGACCTTCTCCCTCCCTTATCTTTCTCATATTGCTGACAGGGTGTGATGATCGTGCATGGAGCCAAGATTGGCTTTTTCCAGGGAGATATTCGTCTGCTGTCAGATGACCTGACCACACTGAAACCCACTGTGTTCCCTGTGGTACCCCGACTCCTGAACAGAATGTACGATAAGGTGGGTAGGCGCAATGATATTTGTCAAAACAGGAGAATTATGAATCTCTGATCCTGCTCTGACCCTGCTCAAACATTTTAACTAGTGTTACTTAAGGGCAGGTGACTGTTTGATTTTTCTATCACCTACCCTCTATTTTGAATGAATGGAGCATAAACACTAACAATTGTGATGTTCCTTATAATCATGGTGAGCCTTTGTGTGTGTGTGTGTGTGTGTGTGTGTGTGTGTGTGTGTGCCTCTGTAGATCTTTGGGCAGGCCAACACCTCTTTGAAGCGCTGGCTGCTGGGATTTGCCTACAGGAGGAAAGAGGCAGAGATAATGAAGGGCATCGTGAGGAGAAACAGCATCTGGGATCGACTCATCTTCCGGAAGGTTCAGGTACACATGCATATAAATGCTCATATTCCTCTCATCAAACTGACTACCTCTGAACTTTTGGCTACTTTCAGGCATTCATTTGTGAGGTTTTAAAATTGTGTCTGAATCTTAGGAGCTTGTTAGTTGTTTTTTTTTTTAGCTGTTTTTTACGATTTACTCTGAATTCAGACAGTGAGGTAAGTGGTGCAGAAGGTTCATTAACATCTTAAGAGCACACAGTAAAATGTACAGACAGAGCTGTCAGTATTAATGGAGTGTGTCACCCTCTACAGGCCAGCCTCGGCGGTCGCGTGCGTCTCATGATAACAGGAGCTGCTCCCATCGCTCCAACTGTCCTCACCTTCCTCAGAGCTGCAGTAGGCTGTCAGGTAACACAGACAAGTCGTGTTTAGGCCTTATTCCTATCTGCTCTGTAAACATGACATTTCTTCATCCACACTCCGTCCCAGTTCTACATTGCATAATCATGTGTTTGTAGTAGCAGTCGTAAAAATGATAAGAATGTTTAATTTTTTTCTCTCTCTCTGTCAGTTCTATGAAGGCTATGGACAAACAGAGTGTACTGCTGGATGCACCATGACTGTGCCCGGGGACTGTAGTGCAGGTAATGAATAACAAAGCTTCACTTAAGTATTTGTAATTAACCATGAGATTTTTTTTCTTAGGAACTCACAGCATGTAATCTTGTAAAAGTCATGAATTGAGCTCTTATCAACAGGTCACGTTGGAGCTCCTTTGCCCTGTAACTCTGTTAAACTGGTGGATGTGCCTGAGATGAACTACCTGGCTGTAAACGGGGAGGGAGAGGTGAAACACAGGGGCAAATAGATACCATTACAGAATCTCTGTCTTTTATTTTGTTTGTGATAATCTAATCAAACCCTGTATGTGTGGCTCTCCAGGTGTGTGTGAAGGGTCCCAATGTGTTCAAGGGCTATCTGAAGGACCCTGAGAAGACTGAGGAGGCTATTGATGCTCATGGATGGCTTCACACTGGAGACATTGGAAAATGGCTCCCAGTGGGTTAACTTGTGTTGTTTGAGTTCAGCCTCATACATTTTATTCAGTGTGACATTGTCTATCTCTCTTCTCATTGAAGATTCAGCTACATTCATAAAGTTCTGTATCTCTGTCAGAGAATTCAAAAAGTTCAATTCAAAAATGAATTCTGAGTGCAAATCTGTGTTCACAGAATGGCACACTAAAGATCGTGGACAGGAAAAAGCACATCTTTAAGCTGGCACAGGGGGAGTACATCGCACCTGAAAAGATAGAGAACATCTACACAAGGAGTGATGCAGTAGCACAGATTTTTGTGCACGGAGACAGTCTTCAGGTAGGTGGAGGAAACTTCAGTGTTCCTCAGGGTGATTAGTGTATTTTTGGTACAGAAGTTCAGTCATTCTAAATCCCTTCTGTATTAAACTTGTGTGCTTTGTGTGTATCTCCAGGCATGTCTGGTAGCAGTCGTCGTTCCTGACCCTGACTTCCTGTGTGGCTGGACCAAGAGGACCTTGGGACTGGAGGACAACTACCAGGAACTATGTGGCAGAGCGGTAACACCTTTCAGAGTTTCATTACAGTACACAGTGGATTGAGACTGCACATGCCCTGCATCCACACTGTAAATCAGTGTCTCTTTAGGAAATGTTGACCATTCAGTTGCAGTCAGTTGTAACACCTGAATACCAATTGTTGCACTCGTTACCAATAACACGTAAACAAAGTTCACAAACAAGCAGAGAAGTCAAAAAGGTTAGCTAAATGATTGAAAGTTCCCGCTTTGCTGTTGGGCACTCCAAGAGTTTGCAAACTGGATCAAACCTACTAACAAAAGAGAAAACAAAACATTATTCAAACATCACAGTGTTTTGTAAAAGTTTTCAAAAGAAGGCATTTGCATACAGAACATGACAGATGGTTTCGATGAAGGGCTACCAGAGTTCATCTGATAGTTATACTAGGATTGTTGGTAAGGGATGTCTGTTTGTCTTCTGTATGTACAAAATTACTGCACACAGACTACAATGGAAATCTGGGAAATCTGTTTTTATTACTATTCTGAGAATTTTTTTTACTAAAAGGAACATGTCAGAAGTAATTTCAAGAGTTGCCTTAAGCAAGAAACTTAGTGCTTAGACTGAATCAGAGTTGTGAGTTGAAACACTCATTTAACATTTTTGTTGAAAAACATGTACCAAGAGTTAATAGAAAGAGCTTGTGATATTATTCTGAGTTATGTCTCTTGTTTTCTGTCTGTGTAGGAAGTCAAGGAAGCCATCCTAAAGGACATGGTGCGACTTGGTAAAGAAGGAGGCCTTAAGTCCTTTGAGCAGGTACAACACTCGCTCAGAATTCAGCTAAGATTTCCAAATATCTCTTCCTGTATACCACTGGGTAGCCCTGTAGACTTTGTAGTGTTTTTACAAACTTTGTTCAGGCATGAGATGTTGTTTCTCTGGAAGTGAAACATAATCCTGTGTGTTTTTCCTTTTTAGGTGAAGGCCATCTACATCCACACCGAGCTGTTTTCAATTGAGAACGGCCTGCTCACCCCAACACTGAAGGCCAAGAGGAATGAAATGCGACAGTATTTCAGACCTCAGATAGAGGAGCTGTATGCTGGGATCAAAATGTAAAAGGAGAGGAGCAGAGCAAAATGGAAGAACAGACACAAGAGCTCTGCCAAAGGTATTTTAGAAGAAGCAGAGATACTAGTACAAAGCTAAAGTACACATAGGGGAGCAAACAAAGGTCCTCTCAGACCAAAAGGATCATCATTCTGTTTGGTCCTCATGCATAGTAACACTAGAAACATGAGGTGATGTGGATTTAATGGCACTTGATTTAGGGCATTTAGAACAAAATCAACAACCTTTAGTTTCTGTGCACAGAGTACAAAACCTCTGAGGGTCCAGAGTAGATTTTATGTTTTAAAGAAATGTGTCTATTGATGCTATGTATAGTACACATTCTGTGATAATGTGTTGATTCCAATCAGCTATTTTGTGATACTCGCTTTATGACGGGCAATTTTAAGGGAAATATCAAAGTGCAGCTCTGTAGCGTCAGATATCTCAGGACTTCAATGCCAGAAACTACACACAGTACCTCCTACACACATACGCACACACCTTTTAACTTTAAAAATTAAGAGGGAAGACTCGCACCACAGAAACGAGTACACTGAGGCTTATTTGGGTTCAGAGCCATATTGATTACCCATAAAGCTTCACACACCACAACATATCATTGTCTTGACACACTTGAGATTTCTTTGTCAGATGGTTTTATTTTACTATGTTTCTTGGGTTTGTTCAGTAGAAAGTTGTAATCTGCAGTGGATAACAAGATTGTTTCTGTTGGATCCTTAAATCTTTTCATGAATAAACTTTGGTCCAGGTAGGACCCTGGTAACCAGCAAATTGAGCCATACTGAAGTTAAGTCCAAACAAAGCTATCTTTTCACAGGGACGTCAGGTACTAAAGAACAATCAGGACACAGGGGAACTGTGTTGGCGTTTGAATTTATTTATGATGGTAACAGAAAGGAAGAGATTTGTTGAATGAATTCATTTTCTTAAATTATTACAGTAGAGTGAAACAATACAACCTGAATGAAATTCTCTTGAATGTTTTTGGTTTTAATTTCATGGAAGTACTTTTGACTGTGGTCTTGCCATAATTGTTTTTACTGTCATCTCAGATTTGTTTTTGTAAACATTTTAATTAAAAATCATCAAAACAACTGTTTGGTTTCATGTCTTTTCCTTCATCTGTACTGTGTATAAAGAAAACTCGCCCTGTACGTTTAAATGAGTGTTATTATCTTTATTCCAAGGGATTAGTATATGTGGTGTTCATGAGGCTAAGACACGTTATCTTTAATTTATTTAATTATGATTGTACTGTTTACATGCAGTGGACTAAGATGAACTGAATAAAATGTATCAGGTGTTTTCTTCTACTGGCTGAAACTAAAATATCTAAAAATTAAAACAATCGAAGCGAACAATGTACCCTTTCGGTTTCCGTAGGACCGTCGATTAAGCGTAACCTCTCGGGATAGGGCCTTTTTTACAAATCGTCTGAGTAAATGTTTAACTCAAACATATTACATCTATACCATATTGCCGTCAAATATATATCGAAGCTATAGTAATCTTATCCACATAAACTCATTCTGAATCGCAAGGTTTTTGTTGTAAAAACAAACTCGTATTACAGGTACCCCTGCGTATCCAGAATGGTACAGTCCGGAACTTGAAACATTTTGCGGGAAGTTGTTTGAGCTGCGGAGTGTTTACAAAACACAAACAAACGTAATTTATTAAACTACAGCTGCTCCAGATGAGGTGAGAGTAATCGATTACTAGGTCTCTAATCCAGCAAACATCTGACCACAAATCTGTCATCAGTTGATCAAGTCACGAATTAAAATCTGAATTATAACATTGTCTTGCTCGTTGACTGGCAAAGGTAATTGTAACCTTACAATTACTTTTGCGATAGAAATGATTAAAATTAGTCTGCATATGGACATAAATTACTAATCTACTACAATATGCTGGTAGTTTTGGGATGTAGTTAAGAAGATGTTCGCCTTTTAGTAACGTTAATAGACCTAACTAATGTTGAAAGTGTGTGCTGCTGTTTGGTGGTGATACAAACCCACCGAATAGAAGAAGAAATATTAACAACACATAAAAGCAGTTAGTCACAACTGTAAGGGAATTAGCTTTACAGTGAAACATTAAATAGCTGCATCAATGAATGGAGTTTGGTTTAAGGATAGTCACATGGTTAACAACAGCTGAACAGAAAGACAGAGAAGATTTGGGGTCAGCCTGCAGTATGAGAGTTTAAGAGGAAGGGTCGTGTGGTTGAAGGAGTCTCAAATACAGATGATGTCCTCTCTGTTTCACAGTGCCAGAAAGGGCAGAGGAGCCAAAGTGCTCACAGTCCCACAAGATGGGAGACAGGTGAGTCTTTCAGAACTCACTACAGTATTTTCCCTTCTAATGTGATTAAAACTGATGATCTGATGAAAACTTGTAAATTATGAAACTGAAATGCCATTGTTTTGTGTTGTGTTCAGCTCCAGAAAGGTTCATCTGTTGATAACATGGAATCTCCCAACCTGTCTGTTATAGACAAGGCCAGCTTCCTGGAGGGGCTGCAGATGAATTATGGTTAGTTTTTACACTTCTCTTTAACCATGTCAGCGACATCATCTCCCCAAGTGTCTTTCATGGGTCTGAAAAGCAATAAACTGTTTAGACTGAACACCCAACACCAGCTGAGCCAAACACAGCACTCCAATTTATTGGCTAGAGATACTGTTCATATTTAATTAAATCAGTAATATACCATGATACTATTACAAGTGGATTGACTGTTCATTTTGTTGTATACTTTTTGTCCTCATGAGCTAGTCTTACATTTTTGACAAAGTTCGGGCATGCAATACTGCATTACTTTACTGCAGCCGATGTCACAGTAACATTAACAAGTTTTCTTCATGTTAGCCATTTATCTTTCTACAGCTCTTCCTTCCAAGGTCACCTTGTTTCTTGTGTTGCCTAGGTAACCCTCTGCACAGTACCGCCATGGAGGAAGATTTAGATGTCTCACAGCAGAGCGAGAAGAACAAAGGAAAAGTTGGAAAAAAGGACATTCCTCAGACAGTGAAGACGAGTGTTAAACAGCGTGGACCTGCTGTGAAGAGGAAGGAGACAGAGAGGGATGGAGAAAATGAGGAGGAGGAGAAAAAGAAGAAGAGGAGTAGGAAAAGTACTGGAGGAATGGTGAAAGCCAGGTAAGGCTACTTGTGTTTGCTACTGCTCCCCCCTACACTGATACTTCTGCATTACTGCATACTCTGCATTCATTCTGCATCATGTATGAATGCAGCGTTTTTCCACTCTAGCTTGTCTCAGTTATTCAAAATCTTCTGTCCCCATTGAACAGGCCAGAGAAGGAAGAAGGAACAAAGAAGAAGGGAGCACTTCAGGGGAAAAGAGGAAAGTTAAATGTGGAGAGAGAGGAGTCAGACCAAAGCTTCACCCCCCAGAAAAACAACCAGCATAGCCCAACAACCACCAGTGTCAAACATTTGGTTGGGAAGAAGCCTGCCAAGAGGAGGAGCGCTGGACAGACGACTGCTGCGAGGTGAGGTCCACAGAGACATTAGTAAGGTTATTGAAACCCATTCATTTGTTTTTAACCTTACTGAGAAGTGTCACACAAAAGAAAAACAGAGGTTAAACAAGAAAATGACACAAAGTAAAAATAAAGGTATAAGTGAGTGAAATCAGTATAGAAAGAATGTATGAAATATTACTGAGTAAAACAGATCATTTGAAAAGAGCACATATTGTCTCATACTCACTGATTAGAAAGCTATAATACACACACGCCATCATGTCAAATGTAAAGGTATTGTTACACATCCAGTTTGTTTAACTACAGCTAGTCATATATCCTTATATAAGTTTAGTATTACATATTCAGATACTAAATATTAAAACTATAGCTATGGCTGATCAAACCGGGCTCAAGAATAGAGAAGTAGTAGAAAAGTATTGATATAATAAAATATCTTGTTTATTTCTTTTATGGCACAGAATTGTTTGTTTGTGTCTTGGTAGTTAACGACACAAAAATGGCAAAAAAAAATTAACTACCTGAATCACTATGTGAATATTACTACAAGCAACCAGTACTATAAGCAAACTACTGCAAAATGTAGGTCAACTAGTAATTTAATTGCATGTAGTGTACAGATATCCACATATACACGGATGTAATGCATTTATAACAACGTTTATAACTAGCCCACCAAGTGATTGATGAAAAAAAGAGTACCGTATTTAAGTTAATAATTACACAGCCGTAGTTACATGGGTCTACATGGATAGCAAAAAATTTTCATATTAACATCAACACCACACACCACGTTTCACCGGGCCTTGCAGGCCCACACTAGAAACAACTGCTGACCCACATGAACTCTGAAATTAGGAAAACTCTCTTTTAGGCCACATACTTTTATAGTATCATTATAAAGCCAGTGTAAGAGTTGTGATTAAATACACCCATAAACTAATTTAGTGTCCATTCTTAAATTTGTTCAAGGTCAAAAGGTCAGGGAAGTGGGACCGGGATTAGGGAAATTGTCAGTTGACATGACATTGTCTGTCCCCTTTATTCATGTACTGTCTCTTCTAATCATTATTGATCTGTAAGGCAAGCAAAAAATCAGCAGATGAAGAAGGACAGGAAGAGAGAGAGTGAACCAGAAAGTGAAAAGTCTAGTGGCCCCCAGTCACAGGTAAGGGAGTGAATAATAGTGTCTCCAATAGCAAGTGTAGTGTCTATAGCAATTCTATTTATATGGTCATGATTAAAAAAAATACTAAGAGAGACTGTTGTGGGACAATGTTATGCTACATTCTTTTCTTCAAGGAGGAATCAGACACTGGCACCCCCCAGCAGACACGTAAGAGAGTCCTGTCTTCTGATGAGGAGGTGGCGGACGAGGACAAGAGCTGGGTATGGATGGACTCACCTCAGCAGACTGCCATAGTCAGGATCCCGGCATCCGACTATTCACTTAGTTTGTATTCATCTCTTTTCTTCGTGTCATTTATTCAGAACCCCAGTCCAAAGAAGGCCAGGGCGCGCAGTTTGGTCAGAACCAGAAAGTCTTCGTCTGATAGGTCTAAATCTAGAAAATCTTCATCAGGTAAGTGTAAAGAGCACCAGAGGTTACCATCATTAAGCTGTGAAGTCAAACACCATGGTATACTTCCAAACTGAATCTCCAACATTGAGTTTCAGCTCTGTTTAAAGACGTAGAACAGTTTATTTGGAAAATATAAAGGGAAATATGCTATTTGTTACCAGCACCTCTAAGCTCAGTAACTAACATACTATATCTATTTTCCCACATTTCTTGTTTTAAGATAAGCTAAGTGAACCACCTCTAATTAAAGCTCATATATTTGAGTAGTATCCATCTTGTAGACTTCTTAATTGTGTGCGGGTTAATTCATAGCTTCTTGACACGAGCTGGACTTTTGAGGTTATTTTGTTCTTTTTCATTTCATTTCTTCATTTTATTAAATCACAAAATACTCTACATGAAGTGCAGCTGAAGCATTATAGACATTAAAATGACTTAAGAAGGGTTGTTTTATGTTGCAGGCTTGTTAACAAGGCCAAAAAAATGTTTTTACGATTTTTGTTAAAACCTGAATCACGATGACCTAATTCTTCCACCTGAAGGCAGTGCATCTGCAGAACCACAGAAGACCAACACATATAAACAGAAGAAGAAGAAGAGTCGTCACGGAGGAACAGAGTTAGAGGTGGTGCTAGACGCCTTCCTTGACTTCTGTGAGCAGTACAGGTAAACTAAGAGATTCAAACAATCACTGTGCTCAGATACCTGTAGGTGTTCCTTCATGTGTGTAGCTTGTAATCCAGCTCTTTAATATCCAGTCACCACATAATAACTACTTCCATTCACTGTTTTAGACATTTTTACAGATGATAGTGCAGTTAGAGATGGTTACACTTTTGTGTGTGTGTGTCTTTGTGTGTGTGTGTGTGTGTGTGTGTGTGTGTGTTGTGTTTTTTGTTTTCAGCGAGTCTGTGGAGTCTAAAGCAGTCAAACAGTCTATTGATTCTTTCTCCTCCATCATGAAAGATCAACTCTTGGAAAAGGTCAGACTTTCCTAATACTACTTCGTGCTTCATGTGATGCTGAGGAATTGAAGCAAAAGAGCTAACGAACTAAAGTGCCAGTTAGCATTTAACTACACTGGGTTTTTAAACTGCAGATTGACAACCAACCAGATAATTTCTAACCGCATCTTTATGCCAAAAATGTGACAAATAATGTGTTTATGATTGTTTTCCCTAAAATGATCTTATCTTCATTATTACATTCGCTTCTGTTTTTTAACTTCCAGATCTCTTCTAACAAGGAGCTCAAGTTTCTAAAAAGAGAAAATGCCAAGGTAACTATGGAAATCAGCTTTTAGCCATGCTGGTGTTGGGTGGCTCTACAGGAGGAAGCGTTAGTAGTTGGTCTACCTACCAACCACTGAAGTACTACTACATTATATTATTAAATGAAATTGCAAATACATTTTAGAAAGTCACTCATGTTGCCCAGAGGACAAATCCTACTGACTTTTGTGAAAGCCACCATGACGTTGACATTAAGTCCAGTCTCACAGAGCTGCTATGACACGACCGCAGACTCTTGTTAGAGACAGCGTGGTCCTCTTGGCATCCTTTCTATTTACTGCACTCTCTGTCCTGTTGGTGTTTGTGTGTGTCAGGTGGGCTCTTTGATCCGTACAAAGACGCAGAGACTGTTGGAGGCCAAGCACGAGCTGATGAGGTGAGAGGAAGTTCAGAGGCACAAACACACACGTTTTACCTCGGTCAGATTACTCAAACAATCTTTATGAACCCATCTTCCACTAAAAGCTAGAACGTAAGGTAAACGTTGTTTACATCCAAGTGCTCACAGTGACCTTTACTGTGTGTGTGTGTGTGTGTGTGTGTGTGTGTGTGTGTGTGTGTGTGTGTGTGTGTGTGTGTATGTGTTTGGTCAGTGCGGAGAGAGGCAGGTGTCTTTGCTGCAAAAGGAGAAAGCTGAACTGAAACTCAGATTAGCTGATCTGAAACGAGGCCACGCCTTCCTGCAGGACATTGGAGAACTCAATAAAAAATACCTTGACCACCGACACAAACACCCAAAAGAGAAAGAGACGGTATATATACACACACACAGACTGATGATGTGAATATTGGCTTTAGAAATAATGGAAAACACCAGACTGTCTTGTTATTTGTGCGTCTTGGTCATCACTACAGCTTCAAATTATACAAACTGTCTTTATCTTATTGGAGTTTTGCCTGATGCCTTTCTAGAGTTTCAATAAAACCCTCATGGTGACATACTCTTTCCTTTCCTCTCGTCCTCCCGACCAGTACGGGGCGTCCAGCTTGCCGGCCCTGCTGTTGGAGACCAAGCACATTCAGACAACCGAGCAACAGCTGAAGAGAATCAACAACCGACTGGAGAAAAGACTGAAGACCAAACGGAAATAATGCACTTTGCCATTTTGGTCGTAATACACAAAGCAGCTTGACATTTTGGATTTTAGATTGGGGTTTGGATTTCTTTCTGTATACTGCCTAAATCCTGTCCATAATGCATCATTACTAAATACATACAATACTGTAATAAATGCAAAAATAATTGTGTTTCTATGTTTTGTTTTCTTTGACAAATTAATAAAATTAATTGGATAAGACTGTGGTGCTGAATGCCTGAAGTCAAATTGCTTTCCCTTGTTTGAGTTGTGTAAAATAATTTGACCTGATTGATATTAAATTCATTAAATTCTTTCAACATGTACCGACGCGATAGGGGATTGGCCGTGACGCTACCGGACACATCTGTAAGCCAATCACCTGCTAGAACTGGTCAAGGTGCGGCTGCCTTTTGTGACTTTTTATCCTTTGTCCCGCCCACACGGTATGCAGCGTTCCTGATTGGCCGAGAGTTTCACGGTTGTACTTTGAACAATTGCACATTTCCTTGTAAAGATAGTAAGGACGAGGAGCTGGTAATAGCTATTACTACACCGCCTTACATAAAAAGGTACGTTTATTTTGGACGCAACAATTAATTATTTGTCGATTGTCGTTGTAGTTGTAGTTAACAGGACTGCTCATAGTTTGTGTTACTAATAACTATACTTAACTTCAGGTAGCTTTAGCACCTGATTCATGAGTTTGTCTGTTTGAATCACTCGGTGTTTAAAACTTAATGCAGGTGGCCAAACTGTTTGTGTTGTATGTTGCGACAGACACTGAAAGTTTGTCAGGTGTTGTCAGTCTTCACTTTTGTGGCTGTTATCAGTCAGTGTTGGTGTTAGTTAGTAAGCTTCCTGAAGGAGGTCACTTGACAGGAACACACTGCCTTCAGTCCATGAGGCTCAGCTCTGATTTTAGAGTCGTGTGAAATTATGTTTTAGTAGGTTAAGTTTTCAACTAATATCCCCACAAAGCTCTCAAACAGAAAGGCCTGACGTTATTCATTAATGACAAGTAATTACATCGATATGAACAGTGACTCACGTCATTTAGGGCACATTAGCAGTCATTTTCCCTGGTAACTGGTGTGACTTCAGTCAGTGTAGTTTCGCTATGAGCTGACCTCACTGTGATGGTGTTTGTTTTCTTATCTCAAATACTGATTCATGATTTCATTCATACATTAGAGTGGTGATACTTTTAAGGTGCTGGATTTGACATTATTAGGGTGAAATGCTGATAGCCTATATTATGGATGTATATATTGGCTGCAAACATACTTATCATAATGTGAACAACTTTCAGGAAGAAGCAGCTGGTCTGGTTCATGTGGTCAGGTTGAAACCATGGTGGTTTGCTGGTAGACTGGTTTTGTTGAGCTGTGTAACTGCATTATGACATCCTGTATTCAGATTTCCGTAACCAAATATTATAACAGAAAACCAGACGAATGTGTTTCTGCTATCCAGTCGAGAATCACAGTCAACGATTCACCCCAAACCTTTAAAAATAATCTTTAAATGAAAACCCACATAGTGAATGTAAAAGGCTGGTTGAAATGAAAAGGTGCCCCGATTTAACCACAGAGGTCTCTGTCAGACACCTTCAATGGAAAGAGTAATTTTCTAGTCCTCCTTGTATGGGAGGAAACCTGTGGACTGCAAGATCTATGCCAAAATACCACTCAGTACTAAGGACTAGTATCAAGAAATTAGCCCTCAGTATTTTATTGCAGAGGGTATATGGACCAGCTCACCTGAAACAAACACCACAAACCTTAACATAAAAATACACTTTTATCTAATTGTAGGTACACAAGCAGAGGCTGTTTCACACAGTATATGCAATGAGTATGACTGTTGTGGTTTGCTGGGTGACCGTGTGACTACGTTGGCTGACCTAGTTCTTGTGGGTAAAACCTGCATTTGTTATTTCTAACAAGGAACCGCAGTACATAAATGACAAACCAGGATTGAGCTCATTAAGAAACTCAGTTACACCGTTGATTCACCAGAATAACTATAACATCTCACTTTGTGTTCATCTTGATTTCAGTTCTTAAACATGTCATGTCAAGATTGTTTTTTATGTTACGTGTTTGTTAGAATCTGTCATTCATTTTTTAAGAATTTCTAAATATCTATCAACCCCAAGAATGCAGTATTATGAATTCTAGTCTACGTCAGATATAAGTAGCAGTCGAACAAAACAAATGAGGACTGTGTAAAGTTAACAAATTGTACATATCATCACAGTCACTGACTCTGAATTTGACCAGCATTGACAGTAATTTGATGAACGCTTCACATGCTTTGACAGAGTGCAAGATACTGAATTCCAGGAAACGGGGTAGAAAGAGATATGCTGATCTGACAACAAGTTGGTGTTTTTATGTTACTGATTGTCTCATCACATCACTGCTTCTTATGTGTTTGTGCCTGCAGGAACATGGCTGACTCTCGCGGTAATGGTGATGGGCAGAGTGGTGGGGACTCAGTCGACGCCCGTCTGATTTATAAGAGGTAATCATTGTACACTGATGACAGTCGCTCCTCAAGTTTAGATTGCTCTGAGTTGTCAAAACATGTAAAAAAGTCCTCTGGTTTCAAATCATTTTAAAGTCTGAGAAGTCTGTCTGTGCTTGTGTGTGTTCCCAAGGTCAGATTTAGCGACCACAGGCAGCACAAAGACTGCTGAGGAAACAGAACCTGCCCCAAGCAGCAGGAAAGCAGCAAGCTCGGACCCTTACCGCTACAAGATGGACTACCCCTGCATCGGAATCTGTCTGATCATCAACAATAAGAACTTCCACCGTAAAACAGGTAAATACGCTAATTCAACAGGTCACACACGCTGACACACACACACCCTTACAGATGTCCTGTAGATGTAATAATGTAAGCAACATATTTCTTACATTCCTGCTTCCACCATTTTGTATGTGGTGGTATGCTTACAGAAAAAACATAAGAGGAGTATGATGAAATTCAAGCTCTGAGTGAAGGCTGTGACATATAAGTAGAAATGAACAGTGGATTGATTCCATTTAGCTGTTTCAGTTTCAGCACCCTGGTGTTGTGAATGCTGGCTCACAGTCTCAGCTTTCTGGGGCATTTGAATAGAACAAAGCCATTGCTAATGTTACTGTAAACACCTGTGCTTCTGCTGCTACGACAAGTCAAAATGTCTCCTGTGAAAAAGGCCTGGCTTTTAGAGGTACCATTTCCACATCTCCTCTCCTTATTTTTTAATTAAACGTGCATAACTTAGATGCAAATAACAAATGTGAGCTCTAGTGAATGCTTATTATAGCCTCAGTAGCTACACCACATCTGTTTTTCCTTCACTAAGTTTACCAAAAGGAGTCACAGTTGTGTTTTTGCCATTGCAATTACATAAACATACACAATTAGACAAGAGACAGCAACCAGAAAGTCTCAGCGCTCAGCTCTATAGGGTCAACTCAGTAAAACTCCTGCATTAGCTTTCCACAGTTTCAGGAACAGGAAGTGTGAGTTCAGGAAGTTAAGCCTATGTTACATCAACCAGCAAGTCCCCCAGATGGACACACTGTAATTAAATAATAGCTAATAAGTGAGATAAAAGTTTAGATAATTAATTGCTTTTTCTCAGTCACCAAGCTATATCAAATCTTGTCCTCTCCTATTCAGATCTTGTATGGCTCTTGGAAGAGCCACCACAACATTCAGAAAGACATTAATTGAAGAAAACGTGATTTTTTTCAATGTTAAATGTCAAGTTTATTTCTTAATATCTTCATATTTATTTATTTAGGGAAAATGAGAATGGAGAATGAATGAAATCAGTATTCCTCATTAGTCAGGTGAAGGGGTCAGTCCTCCCCATATTAATGTAGGTGTGACACTGTAGAGTCAGTGCTTGAGAGCTCACATCCCTGGTCTTTGGACTATGCTGTAAAGAAAGTGTCCTGTGTGTGTGTGTGTTTGTGTGTCCAGGGATGAGCGAACGTAATGGGACGGACATTGATGGTGCCACTGCCATGAAGACCTTCTCATCTCTGGGTTATAAGGTGACCCTCAAAAATGATCAGACCGTGGATGAGATGAGGCAGCTGATGTTTAAGGGTAAAACAAATTACAGTTTCTCATTCATTCATGGTCACCCCTCTGACTGTTCACTTTATTTGTATGGTTCTCGCTACTCAATTATCAATTTTCAGGTGGCATTTTCTGCATATGCTGTATGTAGAGTGCATTCACATGGGAACATGCAGCAACCACTAGGTGGCAGCTCCTGAGCGTGGTTACTCTAACTTCCAAACACACTCATCAACATAACAAATGTCTTTGGGAACTGTTAAGTAATCCTCCAAGCCAGACGTGCAGCCTGACAACTACAACCACCACATTCTAAAATATAAGCACCATCCTTAATGTACTTTATTGCCCAAAAATTAAAATGAGAGAGGAGAAAGTGTCTGGCCTGGCAGTGTAACTCTGTCATTACCTTCTATCTGTTCCTGTGTGTGTCTCAAGCATCACAAATGGACCACAGCAACAATGCATCATTTGTGTGCATATTACTTAGTCATGGAGATGAAGGGGTGATCTACGGCACTGATGGCTTTGAACAGTTTGAAAACCTGACTAAATACTTCAAGGGAGACTGCTGTAGGAGTCTGGTGGGGAAGCCAAAGCTCTTCTTCATACAGGTTTGTTAAATATACACACTGTACCACACACACCATATACCTTTTGGGCTTAAATGAGAGCAGCCACCATTGGTTATTATTGTAGCCTTTAAACCACATACCCTGTCCACTCTGTCTCAGCACTGCCATAAAACACTACCACGGGTACTCATATAAACATATACCTGGATTTCCCGTCCTTCTCAGGCATGCCGCGGTTCAGTTCTGGATGACGGAACATGCATCGAGACCGACAGTGTGGATGAGCAAACATCAGAGAAGATTCCTGTGGAGGCAGATTTTCTGTATGCTTATTCCACCGCTCCAGGTAAATGATAATAGTAGTAGTAAAAAAAAACTGTCTACCCTTTTGAAAAACTGCATTACTTTCATGAGATGACACACGGATAACTGCCTGGTATCCGTAAAACCATCGTATTCAGCATGTGTATCCATAAAGAAATGGTTATACACTGTGTCACCTAACACAGGAACTTGTCTTGCAGGCTACTACTCGTGGAGAAACACTACCAACGGTTCCTGGTTCATGCAGGCCTTGTGTGAGATGTTGCAGCAGTTCAGTGGAGAGCTGGAGCTGATGCAGATCATGACCCGAATCAACCGCAAGGTGGCGCTGCACTTTGAGTCGTCCTCCAACCTGCCTGGATTTTGTGGCAAGAAGCAGATCCCCTGCATCGTCTCAATGTTGACCAAAGACTTCTACTTTCCTGCCAAAACTGATTAAGACTTTAATTTAAAACTACCTACCTGTGGGAAAGTCTTGTGGTGCACGTCATCGATCATTTAAAACAGGATAACATTTGTTTACTGTGACTGTAAGGAGAACTGTAAGATGTTTTTAATGTTGGGTCTTTTAGGGAAACCTGAGGCAGTAAAAATCTTTGATCATTATGTGTTACAGAGGGGATACTACAGGGTGCAGGGGCCATTTCCAGGGATACTTCTTCAATAAGCCTGTTCCAGTGATTACACAAGCAGAAAACAAAACAGTGTGTATTTATAGGACACACAGTTACATGCACAACTTGTCTGTTTTTTAGGCTATGAATGCAATGAATACACTATGACCGTGGCCTTATAGATTATTAAGCTTCAGGCCATCACATGAAAACAAAAATCATCACCATCATGTGTATGTGTATTATGTGACCTGATCACTGTCTCTTCATCTCTCTTCTCTTAATCTTTATAAAGTGAGCTGACCAGTGTAATAATAATGATAATGCCAATAATGTTGTAATGTGGCAGCCCTGGTTTCTGTGCATTACTTTGTGACCACTTCCTGCGGCCACTCTTCCTCTGCGGATATTTTTATCATTTTAACAGTAGTATATCATAGATGCATATATATTTAAAAACAGGGCTCAAATGGGTGCTGAAAATGCTAAAATTTAAATATGGTGTTTCAAGGTTTGAAATGGCTTGGATTTTGTATAAATAAATACAAATAAATAAATGAAATAAATATAAACTGCTTGAAACTCTGATTGTGTTGATATTGTAAATGGCTACGCGAGTGAATAGTTTTTACTAGAAATAACAGTGGGCAGACCCCAATTGATTTGAGTATAATTACTAGTACAGTATAGTACTAGTACTACAACAACACTTTATTTCCATTGTTGTCCTCCTCACAAAGGGAAAAGGTGAAATGACAGGTCCTCTATGGGAGCATGTTGACTGTAATGAGACCCTTTCAGCACAGAGAAAACATGTTTTGTATGAAATGATGTGATTTATACATCATACGTCATAAAGTATCATTTATTTTTGAGCAACATACCTGCTCTGTGAACCTCTCAAGTTCGCCTGCACACACCTGACACAGGTTGCAGGGTGCCACCAGCCAATCAGGGAATTAAAGTTTGTTATCTCTGATTGGCTGTTGTGTCTCCAATCCAGTCGAGCAGGATTAGGATTAGTCACCAGGGGAGAAGCAGAAGAATGGCAGCTTGTTAAGGTTATCAGTTGGGCTGCTGCTGTGCACTGTACACAGATAATAACAAACAGAAATGAATTTCTTGAACAGAATTGTATTATTATGCACTTAGAATAAAACCTTTTTATGAATGTTCAGTTGCAAATTCATGATTTTGAAACAAATATATTTGATGTATAAACCAGGCAAGACAAAACAAACACAGAAACTGAAAGCAAAATTTGTTGTGCCCAGCAGGGTGTAAAATATATTTCTGTCCACGGAATTCCTGAAACTAAAAGGGGTAACATTAGTTTGACAACCTGTTGAATAATTATGTCTCAAATAAGACTGAAATAGTAGGATTATGTAACCAGAAACTGCATTCTCTGCTGCTTTGTAAGTTCAAGTCACTCTTTTGAGTAATTCCTTCCACTGTAGGAAAACTTTTTGAAACCGGGTCCAAGTGTGCACATAGAGGTCATTTAGATACTACACTTTCAGCAATCTGAAGCTTATTTTAGTAAAACCCTGCTCTCTATCAGTGTGCTGTTCTTCTGAATAAGAGTTCAGTCTGCTGACATGTGGAGGCCTGGAGTTACAATAGTCTCTAATGGGTCACCATTCAAAGGCACTGTGAAGATGATTTGATGTTTCGTAGGCTCGACACAACCTTTTCCTTTGAAATATTTAATTCCAAATGTTTTAGGAAGCAAAACAGATGGTTTAATTCCAAAAGCAGGACTTGACAATCTGCATCTCCTTATCAGTTGTAGCTTTTGTGTACCTTGTTCTACAGTATCAGCTCACTGCCTTGAATTTCTGTTTGTATATCATGTTCGATAAAGGCAATGAGCCTATTAATGCCCTTTGGAGTACTGTAAAAAAGCCTTAATATGAATGATTAACGGTTTATGAGGGGTGTTTTGTGAGTTAGGAGTGTCTTGTGAACATGCATCCACAAGAGGAAGCCAGAGAAACATTTAGTGGAACTTTAAGGGGCTTTCATGAATCAGCAGTCCCTCAAAGATACACTCATCCAGGAACTGAAACTCAGTTTAAACCTAACCCTTGATGAACAGATTGGACCATTTGGAACTGTTAATTACAGATCATTTTTTCCCCATTGTCCTGTGTCTGGTGGTGACATTTAGGCACCACGTGACATTTAGGTGCCATGTTTGCTTCCAGCTGCCACGCTTGTTTTTGTGTATCTCAATAATTTAAACAAGGTTTGGGGTTACCTCCCCCTACCTATATTACACACTGTATTTATGAGCTATGATGTAGAATATAACTGTGTTTTCACCTGCCTGTGATGTTTAATGTCTGTTTTTATTTTTGGGCGCACCAGTCTTTCTGTTTCAGAATAAATTTTCCGTATAGGTCTATCAGACTCTCCAATGTCTGCAACGTGTGTGTCAGAGAGAGATAAGCCTGAACTCCTGTAGATCTGCTCTACAGGGCTGTGGCCTGACCTGGGGTGACTTTTCAAAACTGCCTCCAGACAGACGTGTCTCTACTTTGTATCTAGTAAATAACATCCTATTTTCTGTTCCTTTATTTTTCACAACCCTTTTCTCTTTGGTGTAAACAGAAAGGGCCGTGCAGGGGGCAACAACTGGCAGGTGACACCAGTTTCATGATCATAACTTTACCTAAAAATATGTGCATCCTGCAGTCTAAAGCTTTAAAAGCTGCTGTTCGTGCGTGAAAGTATCAATTAGATAAAGGTTAGATAATCAGTCAGGATATTTCTCCACATTTCTACCTGGCTTTAACGACACAAGACTGTGACAAATGAACACATTCACATTATTGATCATATATTACCAATATGATAACTACCTATATAGATGTAATTGCATGTTGAATCATGTGCAAATGTTCATCAGAAACCGCAACAGTGCAGTTTTAACGAGCCTACTAAAAAAACTTCCTGACTGAAACTCTCGTGCTCAACATAAAATGCACCTCAGTCAGTTTCTGAAGCCTCAGCTCTAAACTGCGGGCACACCGAGCGAAGACCTGCACTTTCCAAATGATTGCAAGTGGGGAGTTTAATCTCTCTCACACACACACACACCAGCTTCGAGTTTCTAGTTTCGTTTCTACCGTCAACCGCGTAGAAAGGATAGGAGGAGGATCAGGAGGGGAGGAGGAGGGGGAGAAAGAGGAAGTGAAAATGAAATCCAGCCCAAAGATCGTCTATATTTTTGGAGAGACAGAGTCGAGAGTGCGCGTTCATTTTCGACACGTCCACTCTAACTTGTCCACATTGTCAATAACATTAATAACACACCATTGTCAACTGTGATGCTACAGCAGCCCAGGTGTGAAAAATACACACTCAGAGAGGAAGATGATAAATGAAATGACAAAACAGAAATAATTGTTGAACCAAAACTATAAGATCATGATGTGTCTGGTGATATGGTGTATGTACTGCAATTGCAGTACCAATGTATTGTCTTCTCTTGGTCTTTTTAAATTACATGAGTGAGTATTAAAGAATTACTACAGGATATCATATAGCAATTTAATAATGAACTGTATGCCACACATCAAAACTGACCATTCACCCAATATAAAACAGATGGTGCAATGTTAGTATCCATCAACATCCTGTGTGCAAGACAGTTTAATTCATATCTGTTCAGTTTTTTGTTTTTTTATACTGTTAAGATGCAAATTCAAATGACTTATTAATTAAATTACAGAAATTTGTAAACGTATAGTAGTTTTTCAATAATTGCTTTTTATTATTCTCATTGTTTTTACTTTACTTACTTTTAATTTAATTTTATTGTGATCTTGCTCTTTCTTATTTATTTGCTATTGCACTATTACTGGGGAAATAATAAAAGATTATCTTATTTTATATATGCACAGGTACATATTGTCATTTAATCTTAATTGCATACACATTAGAGTGACAATGTCACTCCGGGGACTACAGAGGAAAACTTCATGCTACATTCACATATACATTTATAGACGTTAAGTGTTATAAATAAATATTTATTGACTGAATAAAGTGTGTTGACCTTCTTGGCACTGTGAAACAACAGCAGAGCATTGCAGTACCAGTACCAAATGTCTTCTGTTGGTAAAGTGCTTCAATTTAGTTGCATAAATGAGTACAATCATACAAGTACAAGGGATCATTTAATTCATAGAGTGATATATATATTAAGGTGACAGTGAGCTCAGATTAAAAACATTAAAAAACATGCATTAACACGTGCACACATGTTTATTCACGTGAATAAATGAACGAATGGAGCAGGTGAAGAGGCTTACTGCGTCGACCCGCCTGGTACCGCGAAATATCACCGGAGTGAGCCCTCTTCGTGTCGGGGCATCTCCCGGGGAGCGCGCACGCGGCCAGCAGACTTCCGCGACGCCTCTCGAGCTCGACCCGGAGCGAGAGCACGAGAGCAGGAGGGGGATTTCCAGCGCGAGCCCCCACTTCCCGGAGCGGCCGTTGTTTTGCTTTCGGTCTGCGCGCAGAAACAGAAATAAGGACACTTTGTTCGTTTTCCCTCCACTTTAAGCCTCCAAAATAAGTTGAGCTGTCAGTCCGGCCGTGCTGGTTTCCGTGACAGCAGCCCCGCGGAGCTCCAGGCCGCCCACACCGAGCAGGTAACGCTGTATTTCCGCATAATAACGCTGCTGACTCTGGCTTCCCACAGGACGACATGACGGACCCGCGGCTCGCTCTCTAAGTGAAAGTAGTACTGTAGTTTTTGTCTGCGTTTGTTGACTCGGTGTGCTGTTTATTTTCACTTTTGGCTCGGTTGTTTTTGGGGTCAGCTGGCAGGCAGCGGGCAGACGCGGCGCGGTTCTAACTTTTCACATGACCCCCCGCCGCCCAAAGCAGACTTTAATCTCAAATAAAGCTCTTTCCAACATTTACCGACAGTCTGAAGGGATGTGGCCGCAGCTCGGCGTGTGTTAGCATTTGATAAGAAGGAGTTTGAGCTGTCGGAGGACGCTTTGTGTTGCTTTGAAACTTTGACTGTGTGTTTTTATGTGTGACCTGTGGACAGCATTCATGGTGTATTCAGGCCTTCAGTAAATCACAGCACTGTCTGTAAGTTGAGCTACATTCATGGGAGTCAGGAGTGTTTTAGAGACACCGAAGAGGTGAAATGTATACTTTAGGTACCTGTCAGGAAGAAAGACAAGACACAACACTCTTTAAAAATCTCACTGAAACCTAATATAATCCGTAACACACAAATGTGGCAGTAGACTGTGATGAACTGTGATTGTGGGATTCAGCTATCATTCAGATATTTAAGTGTTCATGTTATTCATACGTGCTGCAGTTTACCAACTTTTCCTTAAACCACAGTTAGTAAATGTCCCTCATTGAGCAATCAGAAAACAACACATTGCCACACAGTGTTTTAACTGGCAGCTCGGAAACTAGTTCAGGCCACATGATTAATGACCTTTTTTTTTTTTTTTAAAGCATTTTAATCCTGAAATTCATCATCAACTATTTTCACTACTACAGCCACACCAACATGTTTAACAGCCACACAGTATGATTATTCACACTGCTGCTTGTTTAAACCTGCGCCGCACACAGAGCGTGGTTCTGATTTTGTGCTGCCGTCGACCTGTATGTGCTGTGTGCAGCAGTAAGCCGGATGCAGCTGGAAGTTTCAACCCTGTGGCTCATAAGGGATAATATTTAGTATTTGATGTGGTGCCATGTCACCCTGTCTGACCTGTTGAGGAGCTCGTTCTCATGTCAGGAGCCAGTTTGTTTGGCTCGCTGTGCCGAGCTCTGGGAGTGTCAGGGCTCGCTTGCTGATCTGGCCTGCCGGACTTTGATCACATCAGACTGCAGGGATCACAGCCCCTGCTCTTAAATCAAATGTGCTGGGGTGGGGAAAGACAGCGCTTGCCGTTTTTATGTCTGCTTTTGGTTCTCCCTCTCCCTCTTGTCTTTTTTTTTCTTATAAAATCTTTCATTCAACATGTAATCAGACAGTGGAGATCAACATGGGGCTGTGAGGCGACATGACTGCACTTCCAGACAGGATTTGATAGTTTTATTTGTGAGCAATGTTTTATGACACCCGTATTTTACAACTCAAATTAAACAGTGGACTTAGCTGGGGTTTTTATCTTTACTATCACAGACAAAATGGATTCATCTGTCCTCCTTTGTTTGCTCACAAAGGATGTCTGTTTGTATGAAAAATATCCTTAAGTGATTGTTTCCTCTGACAATGGTTGGCAGAGTAGACCGCGCAGCATTATGGTGTGATATTTGTGTTGCTGCCTGAGCAACATCAAAATCAAATTAAGTTGTTATAAGGTACTAATTTACAGAACCTCTTGAAGAAACATCAAGTTGTTGTCAGTGATTTTTTTTTTTTAAGTTTGAGTGTGATCGATCATCATACACACATGTTGCTGTCAGTAACACTCATACCGGACTGTGTCTGTGAATTTTTGTGTGCTCACAGGACACAATGCCGGTAGAGAGAATGAGGATGCGGCCCTGGCTGGAGGAGCAGATCGACTCCTGCCAGATACCAGGGCTCAAATGGGTTAACAAAGTAAGTGTCCACTGAAACACACACACACACACACACACACACACACACACACACACTTGCTAATATTATTACAGTTCAGGAGCTAATAAAATGTAAATTTATGCAGGAAAAAAGAATCTTCCAGATCCCTTGGATGCATGCAGCACGTCACGGCTGGGACCTGGAGAAAGATGCTCCACTCTTCATGAGATGGGCCATACATACTGGTAATACACAGAGGAAACCACTGTCTTTTTCAGTGATCATCTTCATGTCCACCACACACCACGCCAGTTCTTTGTCTAAAATCAAAGAAACTTAATTTGCATAAAAATTTTAGGTTAGAAATCAAAATGGAGTGTCCCAGTTAGGCCAAACAAAGCTTCCCTGAAGAGAGCAGGAAAGAGCAGGAATACCTACCACCCCTTGCTGTATCAGTAAATAGGAAAATACAAATATTATAATATACAAATATTATATATATATATATATATATATATATATATATATATATATATATATATATATAATATATAATATATATATATATAATAAATAATATATATTAGCTCAATTCTTGCTAGAAGGATGTCCCCAGGTTCAGAAAAGGATTCCAAAATGAAACAGAAAAAGATTTATTTTGAATGCAGAAATTGTCACAGGAAATATTTCTTTATTTTTACCTCTGCACTTGCCTGTTGCCTGGAAAGCAGAAATCAAGCTGTTTTTTAGCAGTCGTATAAAGTGTGTAGGTGTAACTTATTGGTGATGTCAGTACTCACTGGCAACACAGACCAATAAGTGGACTGATTGTACAAGATTTCTGTATTTATGAAATGAAAAATGTCATAGCCAGGAAATCCCCAGAGCTGTCCTTAAAAAAAAAAAATTGTTTGAAGGGTTTAAATGACATATTAGTCAACAATAACTTTCTTTGGTCAGAACAATTGTCACTTATTTTTTTATAATTAATCTTTTTTTTTTGTCATTGTCTGTATGTTTGAATGATGTGTTATACCAAACAAATCTGTATAACAGAAAACAATATTATTATTATTTTGTCTCATCTTTAGCAGAATAGTTGGAAAATTCAAGCAGAGTAATGTATGATGAAATTTAATTCAATAATTATTAAACTAGAAGCTGGTTATCACTTTTGTGACGAAGGCCATCTGCTGTAATAAGTAACCATTTGGTCAATCTTTCTTGATTTTCTGTTTCTGTTTCTGTGCAGGTAAATACCAGCCAGGCATAGACCGTCCAGATCCAAAGACCTGGAAGGCAAATTTCCGCTGTGCCATGAACAGCCTGCCAGACATTGAGGAGGTGAAGGATAAAAGCATCAAAAAGGGAACTAATGCCTTCAGAGTTTATAAGATGCTCTCCTCCGCAGAGAGAAACCTGAAGAAAGGTGATCCTTAAGAACTCTCTTCTTGATCTGTTATTAGGACTTATTTATAACAGCATTTTTACTGTTGAGACACAAACCCAATCAGTCTCTGAAAGCTGCGTTCTTCTGTCCATCTGTCCATTTAGGAAAGAAGAAGACAGACAAGGAGGCGAGGCCCAAGGCAAATAAAGAGGTAGATAAACTTAATTTTACATGTGAAACACAACATTTTGAGGATAGACTAGTGGTTTTTATGGGCCCACAACACAAAAATCTCTTAAAGAGATTGTTCATGTATGACTCAGCCCTTTTAAATCCATTCAACACTTTAGTTTTACTCACCATAAGTGGCCGCAGTGCTGAAGAACAGCAGCATGATGGAAACAACACCACAAAAAAAGAGCGGATTTCTTAATTGTGGACTTGCTTTACTTGCTGACACACAAGTGAAGAAAGGGACTTGACTTACTTATTATGAATATAATCTCAAATATATATTTTAGAAATATATTGGTACGATTGCTCTTCTAGAAACATTCATTTTACATTTTACATTTATTATTGCAGAAATAAAGAATTGAATCAGTGAGAGAAGTCAGAAATGCTCAAATCCCTTTCACACCCTTTTAAACAGTTTAGGTTCAGACATTTGAGTGTTACATAGAAATAAACAAGACATTAATGCTTTTATTAAGTGTTTAGGAATAAACAGTGCTTGCTTAATGTTTGGCTGGTTAGTTTAGTGTATTTAGCTCAGTTTAATTTGTGTGTTTACATACCTGAAATGTTCCAGATATCAGATTGCTTCCTGGTTTGGTCTTCGCTGGAACAAGCTGTTTATAAACTAATAAGTACACTTTTCAAGCTAAATACCTGAACAAGTCTCTGCTCCTGCTCACTACAGCTGTCCCAGCTGTCTTATTGGGGTTTCTCGTTAGCACAGTGAAAATCTAATTAAGTCATTCTAATGTTTATGATATATACATGAACTTCTGTGTTTTAATAGTTCGAATAAAATGCTTCTGCTCCTCGTGCACTGTTAATACAACAGTTCTTCACAGCATGATGGAAAACAGGCACAGATTCTCTCCTCTGACATAAAAGTCACTGTCCTTCTTGAACGCTCTCTCTACATCCATGGCTCGATCATTGTCTTTCTGTCCCTGTCACCATCAGGTGGCTTCTCCATGTCCAGGCAGAACTGTTCCCGACACTCATGTTGGACCTATTGACTACACCAAACAAGAAACGACCAAACAGGAAATGATCAAGCAGGAAGCAGTGGAGCTTACAGTAACGGACAGCGCCTCAGGTATGATGCCAGTGTTCGTTCATACTTTGGGTTTATATTTCTGCTTGGGTGTGTTGTCGCTGTGAAAGAGTTTAGTGAAAGCACAGACATATTTTTAGTTACATTTAAATGTTTCAGGTAGTCTGCTTGATGACTTGTTGACTTGAACAGCAAAATAACTAAATCTATGCCTTGTACTGTTTCCTCTGGTAAGACAAATGATTTCCACAGTTGAACAGTTGTTATGATTAAAAGTCTTGCCATGCAGTCACAGTGGCATAGATCATTATATATGTTATATATTATTTTTAAATAAAAATATGTATGGCAAGAAAACAAAAACGATGCGGATATTAACAGAACTTTTGATGCATGTGCATTTTTATAGAAAAATAACTTCTTTGAGTAATAAATATTGAGTAACTACAAGTAGCTGTTGGAGAAACTTTATCTTGCAATAATGGTTAGCTGTATAACTAGATCTTGCCACACACTGGAGATGTTTTTATCAATAAATCATTGACTAGATTCATGCACTCCGCCTGTCTTGACGTGTCTTGTGTGTTCTCTCACAGCCATTCACAGTTCAGTAGATGACCACGTGATCACCAGCGAGCAGCTGCCATTCGTCTGTCAGACAATAGAAGTGACCACAGAGAACGAAGAGCAGACTGTCAGCTCCTCCCACTCGTACCCGCTCCAGATCTCTCCTGTGTCTTCGTGCTGCGGTGAGACAACATACACACACACACATCATGTTTTACCACATTTTGTTATGCAGATTCTTAGTAGGTTGGTTACATGGGACCACGCTTGTAGAAGCTGTAGTTTTCGGAAGTTCTTCAGAACCACAGTTTTGACCACAGTGACAATCAGCAAACCGTTTTAGAACATAGTTAGCTCACATACAGAGGAGTGACTTTCTCAATGGCTGATCTTAACATGTGTTCAAACACACAGCTTCATCTGCCTTTCATGCTCAAATCAGATGTTGTGTTTTGAGTAGCCAGATAAAAACTGCAGTTCAGATGCTGACCCTGTGAACTGTTTATCTGTCATTACATCACTGCCTATTACATCATGCTCCAAAAGGATCTGAATCTTCTTTACTATAGTCCCCAGATCTTATCTTAAGTGAAACAGTGTGGGCAAAGTAGCTGAATGTTGAAAATAACCAACCACTGATGTGCAGCATAAAAGATCAGTTAATAGACTTACTTAGGCTGTTTTTGAACTTGTAGTTGGACGGGCAGAATGGCTTATTGTTTGATGTAAATATACGCTAAAAGCTCAAATATAAAAGCTTACTCCTCTACCACCCTGAGATCTGTTTGTCTCATCTGTGTGTGTGTGCGTAAGTGTGCGTGTAAGCGTACGCTTGTGTCTATCATTTCTCTTTCCCAACCAGTCATGCAGGCAAAGTTGGCTCTACCAGTTTACAGCTGTATTCATTCCACCTGTCTATCTGTCCTTCTCACTGTACTGTATGTTTAACTTTTATGATTCTCAGTCACTGCCATGACTTGAAGAGTCAGTGTTCAAATTAAATTATTCATATATCTTTCTTTCTTTTTGTTGGTGTTTATTTTACTTTAACACATACATTTAATCCTGTTGTTGTGTGCAAGTGTTTATTTAGTGCTTCTGTGTAAACAGTAAAAAAAACTGTTGTATACGAAGCGTGTCTGTATGGATTTCTGCCTAAAATTAAGGTTTGATGGAACTCTTTCGCTTTCTCCCACTCTTCTTTTTTTTGTTTTTCCCCTCCCTGACGTGTGTTATCTAAGGATGACTTATTGCACAAATGCCACTTCCTGAACACTAATTTATGAAGCTTTTCTGTGTGAATTTCTATAGGCAGCGACACAGACAGTGACACAGAGGACACTAAAGAGGTGAGTCTGTGATAGTGATGAATGAATTATTAACTGCTCCTATCTTCAGATAAACAGGTTTTTACCTGTTTCAACCTTACCGCTGAAACAGGGTGTGTGTGTGTGTCTGCGTGCACGCGTGTGTGTGCGTGTTTGTGTTCCTTCCTGTAATGTTGCGAGAGACTGAGAAAAGGGAGGGCCTTTTCAGGAACTGTGGCCGTCAAACATTAACAGTTTGATCTGTGGTTGAGCTTTGTAGTACACTGTACCCACAGGGAACGCGTACACATGCACAGACAGACACGCGCACACACACACAAATGCATACCTATCTTATCAGTGGTAATAGTACAGTCTTCCTAACCATTTTGTAATGTAGAAACTCTCGTTTAAAGCTAATTGGATTCTTTTGTAAATAATAGAAATAAATAAAAAAAGTTTTTAGATGCTAGATACAGTAACATTGATGTATTTACATATGTATCACAGTATCACAGAGCTCCATATTAAATCTTACAGTGGTGTTTCTAGTGTTGTATTTACAATATAATCCAGCACAATTTCACCACAACATACTTAGAGAAATAAGCTGCAGTGTTTGTAGCATTTGCTTATGCACTCATGTTACCTCCCTCTTTTTCTTTTTCTTTGTTTTTACTGACAGGGTGCAATCTGGAAGCGTGACTGCAGCACAACAGTTCTCAGGGTTCCCTCATGCTCTCTTCCCGGCATGGCCACCTTCGTCAGTGCTAACAAGCCCAACTTCAGGGTCACCAGCACACGAGACCCGGCGCCCCTCATCAGCTACCACACTGACAGCTGGACACCAGCCTACGGCCAGAACTCTGTAGCATCTGCGTCGACTGGCCACACCCACGAGATGCGTGCAAGTGTCATAATGAAAACCTCTGATGTCACTTCCTCCTGACCACTGACCCCAGATGAGGGCTCATCACTGCTTCCAGGGCATAGGAGTGACAAGAGATAGAATGTGTTCTCCATCAGGGCAGCGTGGAATCTAAAAAGGGCAAGCTTCAAATCTTTGATCTTATTGTAGCTTCTGTCTGGGCCTAAAACTAAATCCACCCTGACTTGCTCACTGATTGGTGAGCACAATTGGTAGTCATTTCTGCATCTGCATGGATATGAAGGTCTGCGAGATGTAAACTTGATCCTGTGAGGGCCGTCTGTGTGCAGGTTAAAGTTTATCACCACATGGACTGTACACACAACAGACATGTATGCAGACATGTGGAGTAAAAAGAACCGTGTGTCCATGTCTGCATCTGTTTTGCAGACATGGACGTCTGGTCTTTTAGACACTCTAATCCTCCATGTGTCACTGGTAGACCATTGTCTCTGCTGCTTTGTGCTAACACTTTAGTGTACACTATGCCGAAACAAAAGAAAACAGCAGCTTTTATTTGTAGAAATTTCTTACGTTTTTTTATTGAACGTGTAGATGAATATTTTTTTATTAATGAAAAATCTTTGAGTCAGTATTGCGTGGTTGTAGGTTTGAAACTCCATCCATATGTGATTTTAAGCTGTATTCAGTCTCCATTCACTTATTACCATCAATTCTTATGTTAAATAATCCCTAATAGTTGTGTTTTGTACAAAGGTCATTTAAGATTTCTCACCATTATGTATCAGAACCAATCACCTGCTGTCTCAGAGTAGTTTAAGCTCAAGTGTTAGCATGAAACATTGCAGTAAAAGCTTTACTGGGACACGTGGATGGAACAAAGATCGGGTATTCCCAGCAGCAATCTCTGTTCATAGCCCAGCAGTGAATAGAAAACTTTATGGGAAGTGAAATCTCTGTTGGCAGGCTAGCATAATTGACAGCAAGCTGCGAAAAGAATCAAAGACATGTTGTTTTATCACCATATATAAAGAATGATAATCATTGTTAAGCCCTGATTCATCCTGCAGTGGACAGCAGGTGAGTGCGTATCCGTCTGTCTGCAGGCCTCAGGACAATGCACCCTCCAACACGCAGACAGATGAGCAGACGGACAGAACGACAGACTCACTGACAGACAGACTGACAGACTGTGAACAATGTATTCATGTGTTCTCCCCTCTTCTCCCTCCTAGTGTTAATAATGTACATAGCTCATAGGTATGTATGCCTGCTAGCCGCTTCAGCACCTTAAAGACAGCACTGGTAAAATTGTGTTTGTGTTTGTGTTTGTGTTTGTGTTTGTGCATGTGTGCATGTATGTGTGTGTATGCATGTGAGTGAGAAAGAGGGAGAGAAAAGCCTTACTGAAGATGTGTGCCTTCGACAGCGCGGCTGGATTCAAACTACATGTGCTTTAGTCTGCTAGTGACACATTCAGGTAGCTTTCAGGAATATTACTGGGCCGGCTGAGACAGCAGGCAGTGTTTTAGTAGAGAGCATGGAGGAATGAAGAAGTGGTGGACGATTGCTATATTTCTATGCACGCAGAGTGTTGACCTGGTTAACTGAGCAACAAAGTAACACACATTTATTCTCATGTTTGAATATTTCTACTGAAGCTCCCTGGGCTGGAGGAGGGAAGGACTTATCAGGTTCCTCTGAACATCTTAACTTGAGTAACAGCGTAAGCAAAGTGAGTGCACTTCATTTTCTGCAGACTTCTGGGAAGTCTGCAGTCTCAAGATGCATCCCAGAAGACTGTGTCATCAGCAGAGGCTGAGCTCTGTTGTTTTTAAGTCACGCTTGTTTCCACAGTCTATTCTCTCAGCTCAAAACTTCCCATTTCCCAGCTGACCTGAGTGTACAGAGGCCGCAGTCTTTCCTGTGTTTTGTTGTTGTGTCCATCTCTCCATTCTTCCAAGCTTGGAGCACAGTAGCCACTGGCCTTAATCCTGTCCATGTCTTAAAGATAATTTTTTTTTTTTTTTGGCATCTATAAGCATAAATATTTGTAAAAAATGATAAACTGTGGCAGCAAAAGATACTTTAATAGCTTTAATACCTGTTTGTTTTGCTGGGCAGTTATTGCAAGAAGCCCAGTGGTATCAATAGTATTTAGCACAATATAATTGATCGAAAAAGCGCCAAAGTATGAGAAGTTCATATTTAGCCCACTGACAGTTACGGCTCCTCAGTCATGAACTACAGTGAGTCACTAGAGCTACTTGTGTGAGCAGCTAGCAGGCTAAAGCGCAGCCTTCATCCTCAGCCTGCCTTCAGCAGAGCTCCAGTGGGAACAGCTCTAAAAGTTCTTGTAGGAAAACAATAGGACGAACAGGAATCTGCCATGATTTTGAACCAAACCACTAGAGAGGTTTACACTGGACGCACATCACTGTCATGGTGACTTTATTTAAGATTCTCATTGAATCAAAGGGGCTTGGCCTTAACTTCATAGCAGATGTGGAACAGGCATCACTTTGCCAATATGTTTCTTCCTTGTGCCTTTTATTGTTAGAAACTTGCTGAGAGATTGCTTCTGGTTCTGTGTGGTTCCACTTCATGATAGTTCTCAGTAGCAAAGCTACTCAACAGTAATGAATGCCAATAACTTTGTCAACAGCCATTACAATCACCCGCCTGTTTTTCTTAACAATACATTTGTCCTTGTGAGCCTTTGTTATCTTCAGCAATATGTTTTTAGTGTCCAAATCTTCCCTGAGGGTGATATTGAAAAGTAAAAGATGGGATTTGTATAACCCTGTAGTGGAAATGACCTGATCGGATGATGTTAATTATTTGTGGAACTTAAATGTGCCCAGGAGTGTTGCTTGGCATGAAAACTTCATGGTCCATATTTGGTCCTTACTCAGTGCAAATGCATAGACTTAAATTTGATTTTATGTTTTGAAAATTGAACCATTGTTTGACGTTAAATGAGCAAGTTCTGAAGTTACAAATGATGAAAACATCTTGTTGAACAATGAAATATTCAGACCCCTCTATAAACTCAAAAACTGACACTGAAGAAGTTCAGCAAGAAATAACTAAAGTGCACTTATAAGTGAGGTCCATTTCTGCTTCTTTTTGCGTAGAAAAGGGATGTCATTGCAGCCGGAAGTCAACAGTGAGAGTTGCGGATGTAACAATGTTCTCCAAAAGTGACCTATCATGTACTAGTATATTTTTCCACCCTGCATTTTGCTTTATGTGATTCATAGCAGCTGGATCACTGTTCAGTTAAAACCCAAGGTGTGTCTCAGTGTTGCGCTCAGTGTGTAATATTGTAGAGGACAATGTTACTATTCAGTTCAAAGAAGAAAAAAAAAGAGGTAATTGCTCAGCTTCTTGCAATGCAGCGCAGAGGTTTTAACTGCAACATGTCTCAGCTGTTTATTCTGTGTACATTATGAATACTACATGTGGATCAACATGTAAATCTGAATAAAGACTGTTTTTGTATTTATTCTGTGGTGTTTAACTTGTTTAACTTGCTGAAAGACTGACACTTTATCTTTGTGTATTCATAAAAGTCAAAGTCCACTTTTATGGGTTATGAGAGAGTGTGAGAACTTCTGTTCTGTTGCTGTTAGGAAATTTAACTTTCCAGTAATAACACTGTAGGCCATGTTGCCTTTCCTTAGTGGAAGAATGGGCTTAGAGCTCCTGTTTGATAAGAGGTAAAGGGCTGGTGTCGATGTACGCAAGTTAGTACGTGTAATGACTGGACAACATTGTCAAGGGGAATGTATGGTGAGTGGAAATTACTTTACTAATGCGTGTGGTTCAGCTTTGTGTCAGAGCAGAGCAGATGCTCTTTCTCTCTCTCTCTTTCTCTCTCTCTCACACACACACACACACACACAACTCCATGAAACCAGAGCACCAACTGCTGTTTCAGTTTCAGTTGCTGTTCTCAGTTCTCACTCTACTTCCTGTTTGTCTCAGAGGCCTCGGTGGATGGCTGGCCAGTTGCCTTGACAACTGCTAACCGCACGCCATTAGTCATATTAAACAATCTGTCTTTTAGTAAGGTATAGCTGCAATATTTTGCTCCTTTGTATCCACATGTCTCCCTTCTGACTTTTGCTTTAATCTTCTGCACCAATATCAGTAAGAGTCGTCTCAAAAAGCCTATATCTTCCAACATGTGTTCTTTAAAAATGAGAAAAAAAACAGCTGCTGAGAAAAAGTATTCTTCAGTGGATGAATTAAATCCACTATCATTTTCATGAAAAAAAAACATCATTTACACACCATATTAACAAAGAATTATTAGGCAAACCTAGATATAGTTCTGATTCAGTTATTGACTAATCATACTCAAATTTTGACAAATAGTTGATATTCATATATGATTTATAGGTTTCTATTGAGCCTAAAGCTGAAGGTGAACCACTCTGCAGATCATGCAGCCAGTCCTGCACTGATGTCTCACTTGTGCCATCTAGTGTTTAAAATTGAAAGTTATTTCTCTGTTAAAGTAGTGACACAAGAGCCAGACTTCACATCAATGTTACGCTTATGGTTATGTTTAAATATTGAAGAACCTTGAGGAATATATATATATATATATATATATATATATATATATATATATAGAGTCAGAAGAGGAGAAGTGCCTTTACATCTAAAATAAAGTGCAGTAAGTTGACTCTTAGCTGGTGGGAATAGGAAGCAATATTTATTACAGGGCCAGCCTGGAAAATGCTGCTGTTTATTCAGGTCATTTCAAAGGTTTATTTATCACAAACAAATGTATGGTGAGTGTTGCACGCTCCTAAGGCTATACTGAAAGAGTAGTGTGAAAAATAAGAACAAGAAAAAGGAAGTGTAGAGAATAAATATAAACATCTGTCAAAATGCACAAAAGTTACAGTTGTAAGGCACTTTTTTTGTACACTCTCTAGTTCGAGTATGCAATGTGTGCATGGCTCATTCTCAGATGGAGGATTTACAGAATACAGTGTGTAAAACTCAACATTGGTGTGGATCAGATCTCTTCCTTAATTAAAAGTAGTTTTACCATAATCTGGAAATACTCTTTTACAAGTGAAAGTCCCATCCTCAAAGATTACATGAGTGAAAGTACATAAGTATTAGCATTATCATTATTAATGCATCAGTGTGTTTGTGGCTTTGCAGTTGGTAAATTGGAAGGTCATTTTAACTTCTTTACTGCTGGGTATACTGCTGTGTCTACAAAGTTAATATTGACTTAAGACCCAAATAAATGTAATGGAGTAAAAAGTACTCTATTTGCTTCTAAAATGTATATAAAGTAGTAGAAAACAGAAACACTCAAGTGAAGTACAAGTACCTCAAAGTTGCACTTCTGTATAGTACTTCAGTAGATGTTACTTTCCAAAATACATAAGCTATTATATCATTACTATATCATATTAATATTTAATTGGATATCCTGCAGCTCACATTGTACTATATGACAGGACATTGATCATTTTAAACTTGGAATATATAATGTATATTCTTATGTATTTTTCTCCCATGTACACATTCAGTTTAGTCTAACACTAATATGTCATACTGAAATTAATTCAACCCTAAAACTTTATGTAAAATGTCATTAAAAAAAAAAAAAAAGCTATTTCTGGTGAGGAGTAAATTAGGACACCCGCACATTTATTCCCACTTAAAATGGCTAAAACACACAGGTGTATCACATCAGGTCTTCATGATTAGAACATTATTACTCAGCACTTTGAAGGAAGGCTTGCCAGACATTTAGTCTGGTGTGCTCCTGACTATTAAAGTGAGAGTGAGCACCATGGTGAGATCCAAAGAGCTGTCTGAGGCCCTCAGAAAGAAGACTGTAGCAGCTTATGAGTCTGCTAATAGTCTACAAGTGGAGGACATTCAAAACAACTGCCAACATGTCCAGGTCTGACGTCCAAGCAAGTTCAAGTTCCCCCAGAGCAGACCGCAAGCAAGTCGCTAAAAAAGTCTCCAAAACCCCTAAAATGTCATGTCATCACAGGCTCTCGCTACTGTCGATGTGATGTGAAGTGCATGACTCTACTATCAGAAAGACTTTCATGGGAGGTGTGCAAGGAGGAAACCTTTGCTCTCTAAGAGAAACATGAAAGCAAAACTGAAGTTTACCAGAGAGAACGTAGATAAAGACCAGGGGCCTCATTTATAAACGTTACATACGCACAAAAGAAGGCGTACGCCAATTTCTACGCAAACTTTGGGATTTATAAAAAACAAACTTGGCAGAAAATGTGCAGTGCAGCTCCACGCAAACTCTGAATCAATGCGTACGCACATAATGTGGAGAAATGAGAAACTGTGACTCCGTCAGCAGAAGGATGAAACACAGAAACAATGTGAAAGTGATCCCATGATGTAGAGGAAATTTAAATATTACCGTTCACGTATAGTATATGAAGAGTTCATTTATTAAACGATAAAAGACATTTTTACTATGAATAAACCACCAAAAACACGATTTAGGATACTAAATACAAACAGCGATATCTGCAAAACACCTCTTATGTTCTCTCACTATTAAACGCCCGCATGCTCTAAATATTATTCTAATAAATGAGGAGAACAGTGGGACTGATCACGTTCACACTGATGTTGTTTTCGATGCTTCAGCTCGGGCAGATCTGAGTGTGTAGTTTCATATATTGTTATCATACAGGACTGTTGTGCTCCATAATGTGACTTTCCCCTGACGCTGGTGGTCGTGTTGGGCTCTGAGCCGACCCCTGTCCCATCTGAAACACTGTGCAGCGTCTGGATGTGATGAGACACTTAAAATAACATAAAAAAATCAGCAGTTGTTTCATTGTACAGCTTATGTCATGCAACACATTTTTAATTTCCCCTTAAATTCCACAGTAACTTCGTTGATGCAGTCGATTGTGTCTCTTTGCATCAGTGAGAACAGGCTGATGAGCTGTAATGGAGACACACAGCTGATCAGCTGCTGCAGCACCAAAAAACCCACCGGACACTGTTTTTATCAATTAAGTCACTATTGTTTTTTGTTCGTTTGTTTATTTTTTAAATAAGTGTAAAAAACTTGAATGCATTTGATTCCCTCGTTTTAAACAAGGGCTTACAAATCACAAAGCTCCCTGTGTCATCTGTGCGTCCGTTCAGACTTTTCCTTTATTTCAGCCAGTCTTCAGAGGCAGCAGCATGAACAGTGTCCTCCACATGCTGCCACTCTGACGCTTTTTTGGTATTTAAAATGTCACTTTGTGTTCATCAGCAAAGTTCTTTTTCTGGTGTCAACCTCCCAAATAATATCTTATATTTCATACTATGTGAATTTTCTTATTTTATTTTATTCTGTCAGTGTCACCATGGTCATCATCACTTCTCAGGTAAAATAAATATTAATTAGGGGTGTTTCATTGACTATTTATAGGCAATTATGGGCGTGACATGACTCCCGCAAAAGCCGCGCACGCGCATTTAGAGTTGGTTGTGATTTATAAAGAGAAACCAGCGTAGGACGTGTGTTATAAATCAGAATAATTTTGTGCGTACGCACTTTCTGTGTTTCGTCCGTATGCCACCTTTTGACACTGAATCCTACGCACAGTTTTATAAATGAGGCCCCAGGACTTATATGTCCTTTGGACAGATGGGTCTAAAACTGAATTATTTGGACACCAGAACAGAGGACCTGTTTGACATAAACCAAATACAGCATTCCAGGAAAAAAACCTCATACCAACTGTGTCATTGTTCGGGGATGCTTTGCTACAGCAGGACCTGGCCAGCTCACCATCACAGAATCCACCATGAATTCTTCTTTGTATCAGAGGGTGCTTGAGGAACATCTGAGACCATCTGTAAACAAAATTAAAGCTGAAATGGAACTGGACCCTGCAATGTGACAATGACCCAAAACATACCAGTAAATCCACCAAGGACTGGCTGAAAACTAAGAAGTGGAGAGTCCTGGAATGGCCCAGTCAAAGCCCAGATCTTAATCTCATTGAGATGCTCTGGGGTGACTTCAAACAGGCAAGAAACCCCGCAAACATCTCACAGCTGAAAGAATTCTGCATTGAGGAGTGGGGCAAACTTTCCTGAGATCGATGTCAGAGACTGGTAGATGGCTACAAGAAGCGTCTCACTGAAGTTATTTCAGCCAAAGGGGGTAACATTAGCTATAAGGGGGTAGGGTGTCCTAACTTTTCCTTGCATTTTTGTTCAATGAGTAAAACAAGGTGAGCTGGTGAGGGATGGATTGAGGGTCCGAAGGAAGGGTTGGGGGATGAGGGTGGAGGGATGAAGGGATGAAGCGATGCAGCGATCAAGGGTGAGGAATGGGGGAGTGAGGGTTTTCTCCATACACAGTTAATCAAATATGTACACGTATCCCAACGTCATCTTTGGGGTGTCCCAGGGTATACAGCCTTGGAGCCTAATTGATGTCCATGATTTGATTTCCTCTTAAGGTGATATGTTATCTTTCAAAATCAAAAGCTCATCACTGGCTCTAATAGTCTCTCCCAGAGTCTGAACCTGTGTTAAAAAAAAGCTGATGTGTGCTTTGCCTTGTTCTCCAGTTGCTCTTGCTGTTGGGTCAAAATGGCTTTCTGTGCCATCAAGGAGGATTTGACATCCTGGATTTCTTTGGGCCTCGCCCTACTCTTTTGGCCTTCACCTTCAGCAAGAGCAGCTGATGGTCTTATCTCTTGTTGAAGTAGCTGTACCAGAATCCTGTAAGCATTTTTGCTCAAATGTCTTCCCTGAAGCTCAATGGGGTAGTCCTGAAGTTCCTGGATATCTTTGTTTTTGTCCTGAGTTAGCTTGTTATTAGTGTCCATTTGTTCTTTCAGCTTGAGTTCAGAGTGTTTTAAATTCCTATGAGCTGCCTCTTAACCTTCTCACAGCTTTCAAGCTCAGGTGCCAGAACTTCCACCTTTTTCTGTAGATTTGCACATTTCGATAGCTCCTCTGCTACTGTGGCCTGTAGCTTGGATATGAGGTCCTTCCTCTATTGCAGGGACTTTTGGAGAGCTGGGTTTTCTGACTTGTGCAGCGCCTTCTCAAGGGCAGAAGTTGCAGATTTTTCCAGAGCTTTTTCAGGAGTAGCTGTTGACACTTTCTCATTATCCAAATCTTCCTTAAGTTGTTGTTGTTTTCTCCTTTTTTAAGGCCATTTTTATTTGTTTTTGAAGAAATTTCCTTCTCTAATGCAATCCTTCTTTTGCCAACATTTCCTCAAGGGCCGCTCTTAATCTCTCTTTCCCCAGGTCTGTCTTCAGAAGATTCGGTTCTTGAAGATCACCCATCTGAAAAAAAAAACCCTGAAAAAAAACTTTAAATCTTCATCAATAACATGAGGGAGCGAATGGGGGGTGTGGTGTAAGGGGGTGTTAGTAAAACCTTTGTGTGCATAAACTTCTGATCATGATGAAACAGCTACATTATTTTTTATTTGAAAAATCCAGAAAGTAAAACATAAACAAGGGGAAATAGCACAGACTCATCACAATTTAGTGTAGAGGGACAAATTCTGGCACAAACTGTGAAAGCAGATATTAATGGCAAATTTCCAGATGTAGTAATGACTATGTACAAAATCTGTGACCATTATCACAGATTTCAGTGAAATTAGATGAAAAGTCAGTTCACAGGGCAAACAATTTTTGCCGTGGGCCCCCATCAGATTTCTGTCTGGATATAGTCAGTTGTCTATTCTTCTAATATCAACCGTTAAACTGGGGGGAAAAGTCAGTAAAGTGAACTGTATGTACTCACCATTTCAAAATTTTGGTAAGACCTTTTCCTCAGGTAGCATGTCTTCTTCGTATTGTCTATGTAGATAAAGTTAATAAATCTTAGTAATAGTAAATCTTATATGAGTTTTATTTTTGTTTAAAGTGTTTTGCCTTAGAAGGAATAAAAACAAAGAGTGTATCTTACAGTACAATCTACCCACCTCATCAAGATTGTAGTATATAGGGTCTTTCTTCTTTTGGATGGATTTAGCTGTTGTTGGGTTGACCTGTGTGATGACAATATACATAGTTGGATTTCTATTGGTTTTCTGCTTCTGAAATTGATACTGATGTATGTGACAGCAAATTTCCTGGGGTGCTAGATTTGAAATTTGAGTGTAAAGCACAGAAACAAATCCTTGTATCATTTTTGAGTAGTGTAAATCCGTTTTCCATCCATTTTCTTCTGCTGATCTGGTTCAGGGTTGTGGGGGCAATAGGCTAAGCAAGGTAGTCCAGACGTTCCTCTCATGAATTCCAACTCCTCTGGGGGATCCTGAGGTGTCCCCAAGCCAGATGAGATACATAATCCCTCCAGCGTGTTCTGTGTCTGCCCTGTGGACTCTTACCTGCCAGATTTGTTGAAGACCTCCAAAGGAAGGTGCCAAGGATCCTGATGAGATCCCTGAATCACCTCAATTCGCTCCTTTTGGTGCAAAGGAGCAGTTGAAGCTCTACTTTGAGTTCCCTCTGGACGTCTGAGCTCTAAGGCTGAGTCCAGCCACTGGAAGGAGGAAACTAATTTCAGCCGTTTGCATCCGTGATCTCATTCTTTCGGTCACTACCCAAAGCTCATGAACATGGGTAAGGGTTGACATAGATCAACTGGTCAGCTCCTTCTTCACCAAAATGGTCTGGTACAGTGTCCGCTCTCTTGCTGATGCTGCACTGCCAGTAAAAAAGACATGTTCAGATGCATAGATGATAGTCTGCTTGGATACAGCACTAAAGGAAGCAGGAGAGGAGGTGAGGAAAGAGGGGGAGGAGTAGGAGATTAGAGAAGTTTAGGAGGGGATACAGTAGGAGAGGTAGCTAGAGGTCAGGGGGGTGACAGCCAAGACAGGGACAGAAATGTAATAATTTCTTCTTTTCTTCTGCCAGCCACTCCCACCAATCAGTCAACTCCCATCACCTGGGCCACTCACCTGCCAATCACCAATCAGCTCAGTATTTAGCTCCCTCCTCGAACTCACTGCCAGATTGTTCTCTGCCATTTCATGCAAGACTTTCCAGTGCTAATGCTTAGACTGACTACCCATTGCTGACCCTGCCTGCCTTGGATCTGCCTGCCTCGTTTCTGCCCCAGTAATTACCGCAGCCTTCTGTCTTCGACCATGAGCTCTGTGCCTGTTCCCCGCGGATTCTGTTTGCTTGTGACGCCCCGGCTTCTGGCTGCTTTGATTCACTGGTCTGAGTTCCTGGTTCACCACACAGCATCACCTGGCTTCCAGTCTGCACTCGCCTAGTTGATCACATCTTGAGCTCACCTGGTTCTGGAACCATGATCTAGTGGACTCCAGCCTGCTCCTCCTTCCAAGCCTTCGCTGCAGAGCTTTGCAAGGTTTTCGGTGAGCCACGCTTGGGCCCTGACGCTACTAGGGGGGGCTACTGACTTTGAGCCAGGGGAACCGCGTGGTCCAAGACTATGACATCGACTTCCGCACCAGAGCCTGCCTGAGCAACTGGCACAAGCCTGCCCAGTGTGACGCCTTCCTGCGTGGGTTGAGAGATACCTGAAAGATGAGTTGGTCTCCTACATGAATCGATAGACGCATAGACGGCAGGGTCAAAGGCACCAGCTCTCCTCACCTTGATCATGCCCTCCCTCAGCCACGGGGGAGGCTACCCCCAACAGCCACACGAGGGAGCCAGAACCCATGCAGATCGGTTGCACCAGACTCTCAGAGGAGTGTAATCTCTTTTATTCTGTTTTGTATGGGCCTAATTTGTCCACTGGGCTGTGTGACTCCTCTGCAGGTAATGAATTGCGGGCACAGAGCGTTCAGTGCCGCTTTGACATGATGCTGTTTAATGGAGAAAACCTCTTGTGGTTTTAGAATTCTTGCAGAAAATTTGTTTTGTAGAGATTTTAGAACTAAGTGGTGCAAAACCCTTCAGCTGGCTTCACTGTGTGTACCTCTTTAGACACCCTGTACAACACGGAGACATTCAGTGTGGCAACTTCTGAAAGTTAAAAACATTTTTATGTTTTCAAAAAGTGTGAGTGCTTTCTTTCCAAGCTCACAGTAGCAGACCAAGTACTTTCCAAAAGTATGTGAATGCTGCAGATCAAAACTAATGTTTGGATGAAAATGAGAGGACATCTTGGTTTTATCTTATAAAACCTGGACATATACAGCAGTCATGGCCAGGGTCATGGTCCCTGTGGGCAAAAGTAATCTTGACCCCAACTTCACCTACTATATTCAGTGCATTGTAGATGTGCATAGATGGACTTTGCGTCTCCTCTTCCTTCCACTGTTCCACTGTCCACAAAAAGAAAATCCCCAAAATAACTCAGATAACGGCACATCCATCTTGCCCTGTGGAGCCAGAGTCTGTGCAGTAGTGATTGTGGAAGGAGTCACAGTACTAACTCGATCAGTAATCAATAATTAGTGAACATTTCACCTTCTTTTTGCAGCATCCAATAACTAATTAAAACCAAACCTATTAGAAAAGTGAACATTTGAACAAACATCAGTGTAATAAGAATGACCTTACATGACAGTGACCATCTTTGGGGAAAAACTTCTTTAATGTGTACATTGATATTTTAGTTTGGCCCATGTCCCATCTGCTAACATGAAGGCAGGCAGAATCTATGACTTGTATGTACCTGTCTGCAGTCAGCCACCAGGGAGAGATCCAGATGTTTTGGCTTCACTTTTGGGAAGCTGTTATGTCATCCATCTTTATATAAAGTCTATAGTATGTACCCTGTTGCATCCAAGTTCATATTATCCACAGGGCACCAGATAAAAAGAAACATAAAAACTGTAGCTGCCCTTTAGATACGTAGAAGCTTTTTCTGTTCAGACGCCTCTATCTGCAGGAAAATATAATTTCTCTATCTTTTAGAAAGTGATTTTTTTTTTAAATAAGACAATTTTATGATGTGACAGTGATATGGTTGGGGTTTGGTTAGGCACAAGAACGTGCTTCTGTACATTCCTCTGGAACGATTGTGGTCATGCTTTAAAACAAATGCAATATTGACTTTTGGTTGGAAACAAAAAGCAGGTTTCCCGTGTTAAAATCCTACATTTTGTTACTTCATCCATCCACCATGACCTCCTCTCTGCACTTTGTTACTAAATGTCTCCTGACTCTCTCCTCTGCTCCCACCTTAACTACTACAGCCACCAGAGGGCTTTGTTATTTGAACATTAACAGATGTTGTTTTGGGGAACCTACTGAAACAATTAATGCAGTTGTTCTTGTGAAGACAGTCTCACCAGCACTTACTGGCCCCAAGGTCTCTATGTAATGGTTAATTTTTGATCAAACACAGTATGCACTATGTTAAGATAACATAGATTAAAATAATGAAGGTCTTAAAGCCAGATTTCGATGCATTAGCTATAATTTGAAAGGGGCCAGTCATGTCAGTAAGATGTTTTATGCTTTACATTTTCTTATTTATGTATTTATTTTTGCACTGGGTGGACTAAAATGCTTTAATTATATTATTATAAATCACTTGCAGATGACCTGGTTCTGGGTTAGAGCCTCGCACATTGAAGAGCAGCTCCCTCGCTGCATCGCCCAGTGGTGGAAAGCCACCAATGTAGGATTGTGACTGAGCGCCTCTAGGTCAGAAATCCTGCCCAGATGTAACAATGCTCCCACAGAGTTGAAACACTACTATGTTTGATCTGTACGATGGTATTGTATTGTGAGTAGACATTTTCTAATGGTTGTACGAACTAAACATAAAAGAGGACACAAAGTTAGGTCAAACAGCTTAAAGTAAAGTAAATGAATTAAAACACAAACAATGAGGTGTGAAGAGATTCTGGGTGAGGAACCTTTTAAAGCCTTTTAAAGCCAGTCAGGTGCCACTGATTGGACTTGTATCTAGCTCAGTGCGTGAATATGTACAGTATGAAAGTCCTCTCTCCTCTAGTTTAATTTCTCACTTCCCACCTCTCTTCAGATAGTACATACAAATGGCATTAGTGATACTGTTCTTAAAACTAAATCCCCGCCCCGACAGTAAGTGCCTCCTCCTGTACTGCTTGTGACCAGCAGATGGCACTACAACACCATTTATCACCCCAGTCCCTTGGTCGTTCTCCCCTTTTCTGTCTTCTCTCCCTCTCCCACCAGGGAAACTATCTGTAATATTCTATAGAAATATGCAGCTGGCTTTATTATGCTGGCAAAGTCTCAAAACAGGCTCCAAGAACTTGAATGGAATGTTGTAACTTTTCTATTGTTTGCTGGTTCAAAAATGAAATGATGATTTCATATAAAACATCAGATTTCTGACTCACAATTTCTCCTCAGTTTTGGTAAGAAGTCACTGACGAATCTATGTATAGACTAACACTCAAATATATTAATCAGACCTTCACACTTTGCTTTACTGCGACCGACTGTCATCTCCTTTCCCGTCTCATCCATTAATGAAACATCACCACACAAAAACAATGATTGAGGAAGTAAAAAGAATCCAAGTTATTTAAACAGAATAGTGCAGAAGCTCAGCATGAATGCAGTCGTGTGCATAAAATATGTGAAGCAGAGATTCCACACACTGTGCTGAATGGAAGCTCATTCATTGCTAATCAGAGGATCCTTCCCCACTGCATATTTCTCAAACCAGCGTGTTGCAGTGAAGGTGCTGCACTGGATAATTCATGCTCAAAGTAAAATAAATGTATAAGTATCAGTGATTAGCCCTCATGGTGACTCCACTACAGCTGCACACTGCAGCTGTGTTGCAATGAGGCTGCAAGATATGGCTTGCCATACACAAATGCACACACACACACACACACACACACACATTCATTCTCAAACCTCAAACTGGAAAGTAACCAGATATTGTGAGTCATCAGCAAAGCTCCGTATAGAAACCTGACTGAGAGAGAGATGGGGGAGAGAAAAGCGCCAGGGGAGGAGGAGGGGGAGAAATAGGAGGGAGGAGGGGTGAGAGGAAAGCAGGAGAGACGGGGAGCGAAAGAAGAAAACAGATGGAGAGATAGAAAGTGTCACCGAGGGGCGAGTTAAATGACATTAATGATGCGTTGGTGTGAAGTGGCTGTGAATCTCAACACTCACCCTCTCTCTCTACTTGTTACCATGGTTGCTGCTGCTGACATCCTGATCGCAGAGCGCAGATAATGAAGTCAGGTGTGTGTGTGTGTGGGAGAGGAGAGAGCAGAAGGGGGGACTTCACTCCGCATGTATGTGTGTGTGTGTGTGCTGTATCATAACACTCTACACATGTACTGTACATTGATCAGTGAGGTGGTCTGACTCTGAATGTGTGTGTGTGTAAATCCTCCATACCCTACTGTATTCCTTTTTTCATCCCTCAGTTTCTCACACTTCCGTTTTTAGACTGCAGAAACAATAAAACTTCTAGATCCCAAACACACACACATACACACACACACACAGATTGGACTATTTCATTTCATAGCTACACTGACTTGGAGGGTCTTCACTGAAAAACTAAAGGGAAAATCCAAACTCCAGGTATAAATATAAAGCCAGACACAAATAAAATTAGACAAAGGTGTAATGCAAACACACACACACACACACACACAGTGCAGGGGAGGTAAGCCTTTGACACACAAACACTGTGAGGCTTGCAGAGGTAAATAGTAATAAGTAGAGCACTGAATTGATGGCCGTATGAATTAATGTCAGTTACCCTGGCAACCACAGCCTGTGAAATAAGATACAATGAAGGAATGCGAGAAAAGAGAGAAAGAGGGAGAGATGGAGAAGAAACAACAGACACAGAGGGAAGTACAAAAGTCCAGAAATTCAAAACATTAGAATAAACAGGGACATTTTGTCTCTACTGTAGTTTGTCTGCGGCTGTGTGGCAGTGAAGTTGAGGCTTGAGAGGAGACGCAGAGCGGAGACAACGTCCTTCAGCAGGTAGAGCGGCTGGTCCATTAATTACAAAGTGGGTGGTCCGATCCCTGGCTCCTCCAATCCTCTCGTCGACACTGAACCCAGATAGCTCCTGATGGTTAGGCCGGCGCCTCGCAGGGTAGCTTGATGCCAGTGTGTGTGAGTAATAGCAAATTCAAAAGCCTTCAATTTGCCTTTGTTACTGATGAGCTGGGGTAAAATCTCTATTTTATATTCGCTCAGTTGTCAGACAACAGAAGGATGTTTAAGTTCAGGTGTGACCGGGAACCTTTGTTGCAAGTCATTCCCCCGCTCCCTCCTCTCATTTCCTCTCATCTCTCTACCATCAGAATCTATTAAAGTATGAAACTATGTTGTTATTCCGGTTATGATGAGAGCAGGAGGAGACACAACAGATGTTTAACAGCTGCAACACAGCAAAGTAATCGAGCTGTTTCTTAACTGTTTTGGAGTTTTTGCATGGGCTTAGAACATTTGGAAATTGGCCGCCTAAATCTGAAAACATGCTCAGTGTTTTCAGGTTTAGGCGGCCAAGTGTGAACATTGTCTAATTCTGTTTAGCCACGATGTCACCAACCCAGTTTTTTTTCTCCTTTGAAACAAACAACATTTTGAAACAAAAGTGCTCCAGTGCTTCCAGCAATAAAGTAAAAGATTCCTTTACTTTGTGGCCGGAAGCACTGGAGCACCAAAGAGAAACATGTTTAATAAAATGGTCATAAGTCGAATGTCTAATGTGAGCCAGTATCAGTATCAGCTCCTCTCAAGTCAGCATTGTTATTGATTAGATTGAAAAGAAATCACAGGGCAGTACTGTTGCATTGTAAGGGAAGTAAGAAGAAGAAAAAAAAATGTAATGACAGGTGTCCATCCATCCATCCATTTTCCTAACCCGCTTTATCCTGAGAACACAGGGTCACGGGGTGCTGGAGCCTGTCCCAGCTATTTGGGCGCGAGGCAGGGTACACCCTGGATTGGACGCCAGTCATGCAGGGCATGACAGGTGCAATACTCAAATTCGATTCAATGTTGCTGTTTTCTGCAAAAAATAAAACAGCTGCTGTTGATCAGTTTTACATGAGAGGACGCTGAGACAAACTTTTTACAGACATTTCAAAATACTGCACCAAAGTCTAATGGAGAGTTTATGATACCGAAGAAAACAGAAGCACATACTGTATGTTTCTATTATTATGGAAATGAAGAGGAGCATTTGACATCTCTGCTAAAATGGAAAACATTAAGAGAAAGACAAACAAAACTAGTGTGTGTGTGTGTGTATGTGTGTGTGTGTATGTGTGGAAACAGGCAGTTGTAATAACAAATCTATTCAAATCTATCTCTATCTATCTATCTATCTATCTATCTATCTATCTATCTATCTATCTATCTATCTATCTATCTATCTATCTATCTATCTATCTATCTATCTATCTATCTATCTATCTATCTATCTATCTATCTATCTATCTATCTATCTTCTTCCTTCATACAGCTGTTATATTCACCCCTCATCCTCTTTCTGTTTCCCTTACAGTATATTTCAGCCCACTTTCCCCTTACCCATTCTCCACTCCACCTGTAGTTACCCCTTTCAGAGCTCCCTCAAAATTTTTCACCTCCTGCTCTTCTTCCTCCACCTTGCAACTTTTGTTCCATCACCCCCTCCTCTCCCTTGTCCTTAAGTCTCGGGTCTTGTGTTTTTTTAATTCTCCATTTTGTCACAGTCTTTGTGCTCCTCCACTTTACACTGACATTTTAGATGCACTTACTTTTATCCTGCAACTTACAAAAAAACACATCTTCCCTCTGATTATTAAGCTCATGTCACATGTCTAGCAGGATAAATCAACACCTGAAGTTGTTCCAGATGACACAAGCATGCATAAAATATGCATGCTACTTTTCTGTCTGGTAGGTCAGTTTGACTCCAGTGCTGCTAACTTTGACACAGTCTATCATAATCTCATTAAAGGAGCAGTATGTAGGATACTGGGGGTCTGCTGGCAGAAATGGAATATATTATTCATAATTGTGTTTTCATTATTGTCTAATTACCTGAGACTAACAATCATGGTGTTTTTTTTTTTTTTAGCCCACAACAGTAGCCCACAACAGTCAAAAACTGGCTTTAGAGAGGACTTGTCATGTTTTTACCTTCATTTGGCAGCCTCTGTAGTTTTTCTTACATGTATGGAAAAGGAGGGGTGGAGGCAACCTTACCGCCAGATGAGGCTAAATCCTACACAGTCACCCTTAAACAGTCTGACTGAAATAAGGGCTGTTTTATAGTACAATGATTATTTGGGAGTAAGCATTTTAAAGCCTCATTTCAACTAAAATGTTCATAAAATGTTAGTAATCAGTGTAAAGGTGAAAATGTACAAACTACTTTTCCCAGACTTCCATGCACATCAAACCAATAAACCTGATATTTACGTAGTTTTTGTTTTTTAAACTGTGAGTATTTTGAAAGCTGATAGTGAGTTTTTGAATTCTAATTTGTGTTTGCTTTGGCTCATTCATTTGCGTGACGGATCTGAAATTAAAGGCCCAGTTAGGTACAGTCCGTAATTACTATCAAACTGGGAAACTGGTCTTGATAAACTTGGATGGATTGCTGTGAAATTGGGTACAGCCCCAGATGATGTGTCCTGATGGCTTTGGTGGTACTCTGACTTTTAATCTTGTGCATAAATAGCTCACAATTTCAGTTCAGTTCAGCTCCTTAATATTCAAATTCCTGTCACCCTCTGATGTACTACAATGCTAACATAGCAACTCCTACCTTAATGTTGACCGTTAGGGAACAAGCCTATATTACCAAGTGTTAACACTCCTTTAAAGCACAGTTGAGCTTTTACACATGAAACTAAGACTGATGAAATGTGAGCCAGGTAACTGATCTTAAAAGAGGAAAGAGATGCATTTAATCTTTAGCTGTTTTGGTGCTCTAGGTGAAATTACTTGGCGTCCCCCACCCCCCACAGATTTTTGATTTTCAAGACAAAGCTCACAGAAATTACTATTATTTATTTTATTTATTGTTTTAATTGTTTTTTTTTGTTTTTTTTGAGGGCTTGCAGCAGCGCCCCCTCCAGCAGGTGGCACCCTAGGCAACCGCCTATGAGGCCTATACTAAGCTCTGTTCATACTGCAAAAAAAAAAAATCAACAGGAAATTGCCTGTAAATTGATGATTTTCTATCTCTGGCACAGGAAGCTGATGTCCCCATTGTTAATGCTGCTTATAAACCTGGACTTGGCTCGGATGTCTCTGTTCCTGAAGAAACAGCTGTTACTGAGTACAACCTCAGACCCAGTTTGATTGATGAAAAGGTTGGCAATGACTCAGAGGTCTGGAACCAGGCTGGTTTTATTTCAATAAATACCACTTTTCAAGTTTGTTGTGTTCAGTTATTTCTCTCAGTAGTACTTACGTTTTCTTTCACTCTAGCTCACATGTGTTTTAAGCAAAGCCACTGTCAGGCAGCAGCCCACAGTTTCGATCCAGATTAAAATATCAGAGGATGAATCCTACTGACTTTGGTGATCCTCAACCTTTCGCTCTAGTGCCACCATGAGGGTGACCTTTGTGGAACTGATAGAAATATCTTACCAACAGTTTGATGGCTTGTTGTTACATTTTTGTACAGACAAATGTTTACATGCTGACATGTTTAGATGGTGATGATGCTAAACGTTAAACATACGTAGAATCAGCATGTTGGTATTATTATTGTGGGTGTGTACCTCATATAGCCACTCCACTCCTAGTCTTGTTTCTGTACAGGCAAGATATGTGCAGGGTTACAGTTAAGTTATTAGTTAGTTATTAGTGTGGCACCAGGCTATTTTGCACATTAGCAAGCTGAAAAAATGGTTAAAGACAAGTGTTTCAGATTTAAGGACTTTCATACTCTGATATCCTGCAACATTATTTCAATAAACTGCACTCAGGACATTAATCTTTAGCAGTCTCTCTGTGGTTTCACTCTTTAGTATTGATTTGTCACATTCTGTGCAGAGTGAATTCCAGAGACTGCAGTGTACCCAGGCCTGCTGGGCCATCAGAAAACCCTGTGTTCAAATATAGTTTTGGACAGGACGGGTGCCATCAATTACACTAATGCCACTGAGCTAAAGTTGGTTCCATTCCTATTCAGCCCACTGTGTGTTCAGCCAATGGCATCTGGCACATTATACACCCAGCTGTGTGTGTGTGTGTGTGTGTGTGCTGTGTGTCTATGTGTGTGTGCTGTGTGTCTGTATGCTTAGGCAGTAAACATAGTTGCCTCATTAACTCACATACCGTCTTACTGGCACAGGTTGTAATGACTTAGGTGTGCATGTGGTTGTGAATACAGATCATGACAGGTTTTGTAGGGTCATAAAATGTTTGTTATAGCTTTTACACTCAAATAAATTTTATTTCATTGTCCTGTCCTGCACCATAAAGCAGCTTCATAACACCAGAAGGGTATTTTCACGTGTACACAACACTGGTCCCTGTTCAGCTCCACTAAATACTGACAATGGTGGAGGCTTGGATCTGCTTTTGTCAGCTCTGCGAAAAACTTTCCAATGTTTTCCACAATGAGATGTAGAACTGAACACCACTTACTGGTTATGAGAACACTTTTTCACAAATATAGCTGATGTGCAGTATTAGATTTTCAAGGATACACACAGTGAATTTTAGGGAGTAACAATGAATATTTGTATGGTAACCATGAATATAATACTTATCTTAGATTATAAGAAATACCCACAGGACATCATTAGACTTCACAAGTAATGTCATCAAGTTCCATGGACTAATGTGAATGATAAGGGTGTAATATGCTCTAACAGTTGAAACAATAACACTGATATAGATGCCAGTCAGGGTCAGTTTGTTGGGGAATCATCCTAATACATCTTCTGTGAACCCAAATTTGGTGAGACTTGGATTCAATGTGGTGCTGAAGTGTTTTTTGAGGCAAAAGTGTAAATGACTGACAACTAGGTTAGGTTAAAATGAGTGTGCCCTTTTCTCACAGACCCGCCAGAAGCATTATTCTTACAAAAATACTGCACTGAGTGAAAGCATGCATGTGTAGGCTCTGCAGTTCCTCTCAGCTCTACGGAGCTTTATTACATTTTCCAGCTCATTTTCATGCTCTGACTGGCAGCTTTAGTGTTTTCATTCACTTCACCACTCCAGGATCTTCAGAAATCTTCAGCAAAAATGTTCTACAGGACACAGATTGGGACTAGCTGGTAAGCACAGCAGAGCATGTAGAGAGCATTTAAACAGACAGGTATTTCCCCTGGAAGTTGGTGGAGACCAAAACAAAGCTTAAAGAAGAGTGAATATTGGACTTCATTTATCAGGTGGGCACAAACTTCACTTAAAATAAATGCTGTATAATTACTGTATTATAAATTAGATATATATTATATGCAGTATAGATTAATATAATCATTTAGAGGCATCGTCATTCACACAAAGAGTAGGTGAAGTTTCTTTCTCTCTGTGTTTTTTTTTTCTTCTTTTTTTTTCAATTTTTTTACTCACTCTGGCTATAAAAAGCCATTCAAAGCCACGCATATGACATTAGCTGACTACTGTTTTCAGTGTGGTGGTAATGTGTTGTACTATTATTGTGAAACCAGGCAGTTTATGAATAGAAAATCTTTCCACGGACAAAAAGTGAAAAAAAAAACAAAACATCAGCACGTTCATTTGCATTACACTTCACAGTGTTCTCCAGCAGTCCCCTTTGAAACAGCAACAGTTTTAGCTTTCACTGGTCTAATGTTTCTCTATCACTCATGTTTATTCATTAATATTCATTATTCATCACAATTGTTTGTCTGTGTTTTGTAAGACGGGCCTCAGTTCCTGTGGGAAATAATAAGAAGAAACTTAAACCTGTCTTGAAAGTGAAATCTTAACAACAGGTTCAAGCCCACTGAAACAGTGAGTCATGGCATCTTGCCGGAGAGTCATCAACTCACTTCACTCATTAATGATCCTGCTCGCTAAGTTTACTCTCTTGTTGCTGCTGCAGGAGAAATTCAGACAGGAAGTTTCCAAAACAGTCCAACATCTCCTTCCCAGCAGACACTGATTAGGAGTCCTCTGTCAGGTTGGATTGGTGGGTAAACAGCTCAGTGGGTCGCGTGTGTTCCTCCCCCAATCGGTGAGTAATGGAAGTGATTGCTGATGTTGTCACCCTGGCAACATGGGCACTCCTCAGCACACACACACACACATGCACACACGAAGGCATTTAGAAACAGATTTGAACATGGAGAAAATGTCTTCACTGTGACTTTTATCTTCGTCACTCGTTACTACCATGCTTCTGTCTCCCCCCTCTCCCAGCATGCTTTGCTCTGTTTGCCTTACACTAATAAGCTCTTATCACTATTGTGGATAACGTCATATTTGACGGTGAGCTCCTCGGCCAAGATACCTGGCAGATTTGCTTCAGAGGACTCATTCATGTGATAATCACAACAAGAAAAAAAAAATCATCTACTTCTTTAATCTCAGCCAGGATTATTCACCAGTTTAGCTGCTCACATTATGTCGTCTGCAAATTTCAATATTCTAGAATTCCATTTAATCAATTTCTATCAGACTCTATCTGTCCTAATTCATGAAATGGAGCTGCTTCTATTGTTCTGCACCTGGCCTAAATCAAGAAACACAACTACCTTTCTGTACCTTCACTGCTGTTATTTATTATAATACAGAGTCTGACAGGCTGCTTCAAAGCTTGTGTTAACATCAGAACATCAAACAACTGAAGGCGTGGTTCATGGAAATATGAACGAAAGTCTGACCCAGGACTGAAATCAGACGTGTGCGATGGAATGAATGAAAAATACTGAAAAGTGCTGAGACTTGAAACATGGAAATGAAACATTTTAGAGACCCTTTAACAGGTGATAGTCCCAAATTTGTTGAACTCTTTGGTCCAGGAATAATGAATTGCAAAAATGTAGATTATCATAATGAATAATGAATATAATGGATCCTTTTTTAGTATTATAAATTTATAATCTTGAAGTTGTTAATTTCATTGTCTTTCCCAACATCTAGGGTAATAGTAATTGCAGGTGTGTTTTTGGATGTTACTTCAGTTTCAGTCTAAATGTCTAAATGTCATCCAGCTTTTCTTTGTTTGTTCGGCAGTAGTAACCATTTACTTGCAACGCTAGCAAAAACTAGAAAAAAACAGTGTGCCGCTTCACATATTGGTGAGTTGAAGAGTGAGTGTGTTGCTTTAAAAGCCTTGTTAAAAAACTAACTGCAGACCACTTGTGATTTTTCTGGGAAAGTTGCACTGACAGCTGGGTTGTAATACTGCAAATGCTGCAGGCTTTTATCAGCGGGCCAGAAGCTCAGTCACCATTGTGTTACATCATTCAGTGATAGATAGTGACTTTACAGACATTTATTTTAAATATAAAAAACAAGATTATATCCTTGATTGAAAGAAATGGCAAACAATTTCTAATCACAAATCCCACAACAATTTGCTGCTTTTCTTGGTTTTACATCTTTGTAAATAACATATGTTTGGGATTTAGACTGACTGAGAAAAGTCATTTGAAGTTGTCACCTTGGGCTCTGGGAAATTATGGGGCCATAAGAACTTTCTTCTCAACTGTGTGGAATTTGATATAGCTTCAGGATGCACCACTCGGTGGATTAGCTCACTTTGGACAGGGTACATGGATCATGCTGATGTCATCTTTCATTGAAAGATTTGAATTTCACCAAAAGATGAAGAGTTTGCTGGTATGCGTTTTTGTCAGCATTACCACATTGTGCAATTACTGCGGTCCAATTCCTCGTCACTCATAAAATCCACTGGTTGCTCATCTCAGCCAAAACTTGCCTCTTTTGTGACCACACAGTGGAGGGTCAAACTCTCAGTCAGAGAGGAGAGTCGAGTCACTGCCCATCCTCTGCCAAGGGCTGAAATCATGTCTTTTCAGAACGCAGCTCGACATCCCACACTGTCACTAACTGATTCCTCATTTCACTGCACTATGACCTGAATATTTTCTGACAATATTTTCTGGCTCCTGCAGAGTTTAGATGCACTTATTGTAAGGATAAATGAATGCAATGTGAGGACTGTAATGTGTTTTTCTGTTTTTTTTTCCCCAGATCAAATATGACATTTAGACCTTTCTGATGAACTATAAACTACACACACTGCACACACAGGAAGCCAGACACTTGGCAGAGTGCTGTGCCATTGGCTGCTCTCTCACGGATACAAGTCACTGCTGCTCCAAAAAGCATTTTGGCTCTGCATTTGTAAACCATCTAATTCTTTTCTCATTGTTGACAGAAAAAATCTCTTTTGTTGAAACACCAAACAGGGATTTCAAGCATGTCAAACATTGACAAAGACAAAGAAAGAAGAGAAGGAGAGCATCAGTCATCTGACACACGGCACAGGATTATAGAGAGGAAGGCCATCTGTGTGTCTGAGCAACTCTCGTTCCCTTTATCTGGATTGTGATATGTCTCTTAAAACACTTCAGCATACAGAATAATAAATAATCACAGACACAAAGCTTTATCTGGTAAATGACAGCAGCTCTAAGGCTGATAGTTAGTAATTGTAATGATTCAAAGCTGGACCTAACAGAGGTGTTTGGTAAATGAGAAGGAAGGATTCACTTTCAATGACAGAAGATCTTCTACGGAAACAACTTATTTATTTTGCACAGGATGTAGAAGGGGAGTTTGTTCTTAGAAGCTTTGAATACCCACTCTGGATTGCTATGCGTCAATACTGGATAATTCTATTTGGATTTGATACAAAGCTACTTTTGCAGATATACAACTCAAGGATAATATAAGATTTCAATTGGGAAGCAATGCAAACCAAGGCCAAAAACATACAACACTGTGCAACTTCACTGCTTTAGTTCATTCTCATGCTCTCAGCTTGTTTCCTGCAGCAGCAGGCAGCTGCTTTCAGTGGAAATCCTCCGATAAGCCCACCATGCGCTCCCTGTCCAGCACCAAACAGCAGGCTGACTCTGTTAGGAACTAGCTGGTGAATGTAAACTATTTATAGTTAAATATTCCCCTCTGGAGTAGATGGACACCAGACCAGAGCTGAAAGGAGGACATTTGTCGGGGCACAAGAAACATGAACTCCAAATGAATGCCAATGTTGCTCATCTCTGCTGTGTGTATGGACAGTTGTTTGCTGATATGTTCAACATATGTTTCAGACAAACTCTAACACGTAAGAGCACTTTTTCAGTTCTTATGTCTGGATTTTAAAACTTCTGCCTTTGGTGTAGTCCCTCCAAGGATCTGGCCTGGAGACACTAAGAACAAATGGGTTGATAGAAATATACAGACTGCACCAATTTCTACTGGAATTGTCTAATTTTTCTAAAAAAAAAAAGGCAATCAGAATAAAGATAAAGATGCTATAATCACATTTAATTTGTATGCATGCTTCATTGAAATGAAAACAGTGAAAAAAAACTTCTGCTGCTTAAAGGACAACATGAGGCTTGTTCATCACTCGTTTGTACTTTAAAGCAGCAGTCAGTTGGAGTGAGAAGAGCCTGTTTTAAAGCAGTTATAAGCACTATTCTTAAACAGACTGCTTCAGTCTAATCATATAAATCATATATTAGTGGAATTTTCCTTTGGCAGTGCTATTAGATACCGTCTCTATGCCTTAGACTCGAGGCAATATACAAAAATATGTACATTTAACTGCAACATAGTATATATTTTAAGTAGAGTTATGATTCACAAGACACTCCTCTACAGGGGAATTAATGGGATCCATATAGCACCAACATAAACCAAAATAAAGGTCTCTTTTGCTGAGTGCAAAACAAGGTGAAATTGGAAATATAGTTTGTGCTGGCGGCAATAATATCTCCATTAGATTTAAAGGGCTGATTTACTGGAAGTGGAACACTCTGCTCCTATTGCTATTGCAAATCAGCCGAGTGAGGGGCATCATGAATCCTCAGTCTTCTGTCCCAAAGCCACTGTTGGCTTGTGCACAGTATGAGTGTGTGTGTGTGTGTCTGTGTGTGTGTATGTGCATGTGGAAAGGGGGATGTAAACTGGCCAAAGTACAGTCCCAGTAGAGTCGCTGAAGACTTTCGACTCGAGTCATTGATTCTAATTTTAATTTCATCTGGGGGATGATTTAGAGGGAAGAAACTGCTCACACACACATACACACACAATTGATTTGCAGTCCAATGGTTGTTCTGCCATGTTGCTGGGCATCTGTTCTGAGAATTTGGTTAATTCCATTGTCGTTGTCGAATGCAAAATCACATACAAATGTGTTTAAATAACATTCGCATTCACTAACATACAGGCAGAAAACTGTCACCAAAAACCAACTTAAGATTCAAGTCATCAAAGTCATGGTCAGATGATAAAAACCTCATTTACTTCAAGTACTGGCAGAGCTGTTACACTGGATTAAAGTAAATTATGTCTTAAAAAATGACCCATCTTAGCTCAGAGCTGCTTTCAGTGGTCAGAAGGAAAACTAACTTGGAGCATCCAGCACAGAGCCCAGGAACTGTTCCAAGAAACATAGTTTAGCCGTGTTTCCACCAAGCAGTTCAGTTCAGTTCAGCTTGTTACACATTAGCACAGTTATTGCCACGTTTTCACTGACAAAAGTTGTGACTGAACCACCCCATTAGTTTTTTTGGAGCCTCCACCTAGCACGATTTAAAAGGTGGAGCTAGAAACACTGCAGTCCCCTGATTGGTCAGCAGAACTGTCACGGTACTTACGTGCATATATATAGAGTATATATAGTATATATATTCACGAGAATGGGATGGAAGTGAGGTCACAATGACCCTGACCACTGACCTCTGACCACTTAAATCTAATCACTACATCACTAAGTAAAGTCGACCTTTGTGACAAATCTTAAGAAATTCCTTTGAGTTGTTCCTGAGCAATGCCTCCTCCCTTCCGACCTTGCAGGTGGATGCTGGGTGGAAGTGGGAGTTTTCTGCAGGAGAAGAAAGTGTCAGCATAGCTTCCTGGTGAGTGGTGCCCACAGGCATGTAGAGTAGAGTAAGTAGAGTAAGCAGAGCACAGAAGGCTTAAGTACATCACCATTATGAAAAGGTTTTGTTAGATTTATCTTACAGTGGGAGCCATGTGGGTGTAGCAGCAGTCTCCACTGCTGGAACTGGCTTACAGACTTTGCTTCATTTTAGTCAGCCAATGCAAAAGGGCAAATTACGATATTAGGTCTGTATTTTGGAGTTTAGGTGTCAACCTGGTCACTCCCCACAGAAGGTAGTGAGGGGTGGCCATAGTAACAAGGGTCAGAAAACATAAATGTTAGTCTGAAAGAGATATTAGATTATACACTATTTTTGTTTCATATATGAAACCCAAATATAGAGTTACATTACATTGAGGTTTGGTGAGTAGGAGCATAGAGTACTTTAAGTCTGATGAATACGGTCCTCCCCTGCTGTCTTTCATTAGCTGCAAGCACCCAGTAGACCAGTAACGTGCCTCCTTGTTTGTCTGTTTGTCTAATGTATACATGTGCATTTGTGTGTGTGTGTGTGTGTGTGTGTGTTCCAAATAGCAGCGTTTGAAGAACTCCAGATAATTACTGGCTCCTTCTGCTCTCGCCACAGGAAACACACTTGCTTGGAAACAGGGCCTCTGCCGTTGACTGTGTGTGTGTGGGGGTCTCTGCTGTGAGAGTAAGACTGTCTGGGGAAAAAAACAGTAGTCTACTAACAAGCCAAGGTTGAGTTTAGTGTGTGTGTTGAGCGGTAAGAAGGGGAATCTGGCTGAGGGAGGGCCTGCTGGTGTGTGTTTTAGCACTTATTGATAAAGCAGAGTTAAAGCTTTGCTCTTGAGATTTGTGCCTTAAGGCACTGCAAGCCAAAGTGTTCAACTGTAAGTGACTGTGACTTCATTGTGAAAACGGCACACCCTTTTGTATCAGACTGGGCGTGGAGTGGCTTGTTGCTTCACCCCAGTGGCACATGGAAGAAAAAAAAAAGTCCCTTTTGTTCTTCCCTTTTGTTTTTCAGAACAAAACAGTGTGTCCTGTGTGATTTTTTAAATTCAATTTACAAATGCCTGCTGTACAATAAATCTGTTTTCAGGATGTAACTGACAATCTGGAAACTCTGGTAAATGCCAAATGGGGACAATTGTGGGGGAAAAAGATTTTGACTTGCCAGCCAAGGTCCTTGATGGTCCTTGAACAGCCCAGGAGTTACACAATAGATGCCTATAGGTAGCCTGTTTGTGACCATGTAACCCAAGTCAGAACCTGTCCCTGACTGGTGGGAACAGCCTCTGGTTGGTTGATAGAAGTAGCCGATCAAAAGAATGAATATGAAGAATAAACACTCTTGATTTGACAGTCATGAATTAGATGATCTATCATCACATCCATTCAGTGAGTGTATTTTAGTGGTTTGTTAAGTGTAGCAATATACAGCCACAGATTCTGTGCAGCATTGAAAGATGACTTGTTCATTCTTTTGAAATTTATCAATTAAATAGCAAGTTATACACTTTGTGGTACTTTTCAACACATCATAAACCACAGTTTTTAGCTTAGAGACTTTAGCTTAAAATGACATTTTTAGCTAATTTAATCATGCAATAGCCCCAGAACAGCTAAATACCAATGTCATACCGCTACTGTTTCAAAATCAGAGAATCAAAGCACTCGCATAAAATGTATGAGCGATTCTCAGTCAGCGGAGGCAAGGTGCGTGGAAACAACTGTTGAAGTGTCACACAACAGCGCTGTCCATGGTTCTGAAATAGCTAAGCAATCGTCACTTATCTCCGCTAAGCCCCTCTCAAGACTCATCATGGTGCCAGGCCTGATTTTATAGTTACTTAAAGATCCCCTCTACTGCCAACTAATATATCTACTTATATATCTCTATATATATATAGCTTAGCCAATATGTCAGAAAGAGGCTGATATTGCAGTGTGTATGTTGGAGGAAAAGAGGGTGATGCCACGGCCGAACTTTGTTCCCTATCCAACCCTGGCTGTGTTCTTTATTTCAAGTTTTCATAGGAAGTATCACAGAAAAATAAAAACTTGAAGATATTTGCTGTAAATCCACCAGATCTCCCCGTTGGCTTGAATCACAGCTCTGAAAAAGTTTGTGTCCTGCTTCTTTGTGGAGGACAGCGGCTGTAGTCAGCCCAGATTCAGAGCATTTACAGTGGGTTCCTTCCAGTCTAGCTGCCATACACCACAGCAAACACTGAACTCAGCTGTGCCAGCGTTCCCCTCACTTTTCACATGAGACCACTTCCACTTTAAATTTACATGACTGCCTCAACAACCGAAGACAGAGAAAAATCCTAGTAAAAGTAAGAAATTATTCCACACTTCCTCTGTGCTTGTGTGTCTATGTAGGACTAGATGTCTAACAGGGTATGAAAACCCTGTCTCCTGACACCTTTCCAACAATTAAAACCACATACTCTACGCAGAGGTGTGCAAAGGTGAGAAAGTATGACTGATTTGAACTTGTGGGACTTGTGGGAAAAATGTGGGACTCTTTATGATCATGTAATTGTGACAATTGTAATTTGACATACAGTATTAAATAAATTCTACAACACGAGAGGACTGTGATGCTTCCGTCTTTAGAAGGTGTGAATAATTGTCGTCTCACAGTACAAACTAATAAGACCGTACATCATTTTCAGCACCCACAACACCAGCTGTAACAGTATAGTAATCATTAAGCAAATGGTCGTTTCTGTGATGAGACGAGACGAGTTGTCGGCCGTATCTCAACTTTCCAGAGTGCTCTAAAAACTTTCCCTCCTGCACTTTCCCCTTCGTCGCATCTGTGCTTAGATTGGGTTTGATCCATCTGAAAGTTAAAGTACAATCAGCGGTTTATCCATGTGTGGGGAAGCACTGAAGCACAGTGCAGAACCGTGGTAGGCTACATAACTTTGGGGGATTAAAACCACAGAACAATCAGGGACTCATTTCCACTGTGGCACACTACTACAAGACAGGACAAGGCAAAACCACTGAACAATGTGTAGGAGACAAACCAAAACATGCCGAGACTGCAGCACCCAATTTATCACTCTGAGGGGCAGCACCCAGCTATGTACTTTCAATTTTCTGTTCACTGTTTTTGCTGCTGGTGTGACTATCAAAAGCAAGATTACCTAAGTAGTATAAAAATATGATATTCCAACAGGCAGTAGATTATGTAATCATACTATTCTGAGAGTGCTTAGCTGGCCTAAAAACATGATTGGTACATTGCATTTTTCCTTCGGTCATTATGCAACATCTTTCAACATCATAAGCAGATCTATTTTTCCTTTAAAAGCATTTGACCCATTGACACTTTTCAAAACTTTTAAAAGTTCCAGAGGGCAGATTGCTTCTTCAATGATCATCCAATCAGAGTTTAGGAACCAGAACGAGGCAGTTTGCTAACTACATTCATTTGTGAAGTTAAAAACCCCGACTAGCACAGGCACAGCAACAAGGGAGGGGGGCAGGGGGCGGGGCTTAACGAATAGCCCCGATCAATTACAAGCATTTCACTTTTGCATTGCTCTGAGTAGCTTGTGCAGGTTGGATTCTCCATTTTGATCTTCAAAGCTCAGAAAGAAAATCCAACTCTAGCTCTTTCACCCAGCTCAGATGAGGCTGTGAGTGCCTTTTTACCTTCATCTATTTCGTCCAAAAAAAAAAAAAAAAGCACAAATCCTCATTCTCAACATCTCCTTTTCTATATCCCTTACCCTCGCCTCTGTGAAAAAGGATGCCCAAGTGTCTACATTTTTCTCTATTCTCCCTCTAAGCTCTCAGCAGGGAAGGTGTCAGCTTCCCTCTCATTCTTTTTAATGTGTCTCATCCGATTCTCACCCTCTTGTTCCGACTGGACAGATTTGTGGACAGACGACACATCTGAACCCTTGAGCATGGTTCATCCTTCGACAGATCCCCTTTTTCTTCCTCTTTACTCCACCTTGATTGCTCCTTTTCAATTGTTTCCTTCTCTTTACTCTTTCATTTGTTTTTATCTGTTGCTCTCTACACAGAGCTTGACATTTTATGCTCCCTTTTCACCTCTGGCCTCCAATAAATTAAGTGCAGTTGGTAAACAATACTACTAATACCATAATCTCAGTGAGTACTAGAAAGTTACCATAGGTATAGTTCAGTAGGATATGAAAAAGAAAAATGCTATCAGCTATATTTTGCTCTAAATAATGACAGTGTAAATTTAAATGAATAGTCTTATCAGTAAACTTTGTACCATGACATACGTAATAAAGCCCCTTTAATCCTGTGGGTGTCAGGTGGTTGACAGTTTAGCGTGGAGTATAATGTAATGCAGCAGCGATATGAACACACTCAACCCCAGCACAGTCAGATAATGACAACACAGAAACGCTGATAAAAAACCAAATGGATGCTCACTGTGATGGATGATCGAGCCTGGGTAATTTCCAAATCTGTCTCTAATTTTTCATTCTGTGTGAGTAAAGGCTGTAAACACACTCTTGTGGAAGTAGAAAACTCAGAAAAGTCCAATCCCACTGGATTCCAACTCTGGTTATTTGGGGATTATGTACCTGGGTGGGGCTGCAGTGGTGTCCCTTCTGCTTAGTTGTGCAGGAATAGGCCCAAATTATTACATTTCACTAACATTTGACACCAACTACACATATTTACTAGTTTGCAAGGTACTGCCTGTACAGTGTAATGTACAATGTAAAAATAACAGTACTTAGATAAGAAGACACCACTCTCATGTCTGTGCCTTTAAATCTAACTGAAATCACATTTAGTCATCATATAACTTGCTTTTTTAAAAATGTGTTGTAAATAGTTTTACACTATTAAATGGAAGAAGATGATTGGCCCCAGCAAGCAAGCTGACTTGCACTGTAGGCAGAGAGGAGTAAAGGACCACACCAGCATATAAATGGGCTGAAGTGACATTTGCAGGTACGTCTACATATTTTTTAATGTGCTGCAGCTGAGCAGCTAATTATCTATCTGGTTGGCAAACCGTCATTAGCAGTGCACTCTTGCAGGTCAGTGTTTGTGTGGTTTCTTGCTTAACAAGCTATGGCGCACGACAAGACACGTTTTCATGTTCAAGTAAAATTTCAGGTGGACCTGAATTATGGAGCTATAGCCAGGAGCAGATCAGTTTAGCATCAAAGCCAGGAAAAGGGCAAATAGCCAGTACAAACATCTGTAGCACCTCTAAAGCTCCTAGGTAACACAGTATCTTATTTGTTTAATTGGTACACAAACAGAAATGTAAAAATGACAAGGTGTGGATTTATGAGAAATCATTTAAAATAAAACTATTTTTTAGTGATGAATGTCCAGGGGCACTTACCTGCTGGAGTATATCCTGGTGGTTCATTGTTCTGGTAAGTCTGGTAAAACCAACTAATCATTTTTATGTTTCAGTTTTATATATGGAGTGAGTAAACAAGATAACATGTTAATTAGTGAGCCTTGTCTTTGGACAGAGTGGAGCCTCCTGGCATTAGAGTGGTATCCAGCTTCTCATCTGACTCCTACAAAAATCAAATGTCAAACCATTTCTTTAAAATGTTGGAATGCATCAAATTAAACCTGTTTTTTTGTGTTTAGGACACCACCCATGCCCCCTGTGGGGGTGTAAACATTTCCAAGAATAATGATGGAAGCCAGGCCACAGCTTTCAGATAAAAGTATAGAAAAGGAACTACAAGGCAAAAGAACATTTCTTAGTTCACAATAACCCGAAGTTTGAGACTTTTCTTTTCCTTATATGATAACAATTTCTATTCACAGGCATTTTTTCACTGAACCTCAGCAATGGTCCCAGATGTTGTTGCTATCTAAATAGCCTTTCTCCTCACCAATACGTGTCGGAATAGCTCTCCGCTAAAGCCTTATTTTAAAGTCAGTTACCATACACACATACACAATCTCACAGGAACAGTGCTGACACAGCAGAGACTCAGGTCAGAGGAAATGTCCTTTGTACCTCTGCGACAATATCAAACCCCATTCATTATTTAGCATATCCCACATGTGTTTGTGTGTGTGTGTGTGTGTGCTCTTTTTGCAAATTTGATCTTTGTAGCTTTATGAGGTAAGAGGAGAGAGAGAATTGCGTTGCAGCTGTTGGCATAACAAACCTCAGCTAACCGTGCAGTAATCCTGTTAGCACAACACATTTTCTATTAAGGTAAATGCTAAGTCCTGTGAGTGTAATAAGCTCTGCCTTATTAATGTAATGCAGTGTAACAAAGGTTGCCAGTGGAGCAGCAAAGGGCTATTTGGCCTCAACAACTAGGCAGGGATGGAGCTGAGAGTAGACAGCTACATTTTCTAATTGGCAGGAAGAAGAAATATAACATTTCTAAAGTTCAGATGTGCATTTTATTTAGTTGTTCTTTTTCACACAGGTTTTGGCCTTTAATTTGAAGTCTTGGCCGCCTGGTGCAATGTAACTTGGTGGACATGCTCACACACCAGTATACCTCGCCAGACAGGAGATGCTGATAGTGAAGAAATGTACAAATTCTGGATTGTGTTCAATGACAATGTTATTTATGTTAAAGTTATAATCTCAAAGATTTCCATTTTATTGTCTTTTGTAGCAGCCATTGCGAATGTAGATTATTTCAGGCGTGTTTTTGGACCTCGCTTCAGTTTCCGTTTCAAGATTCAGTCATAGTCATTGATGTTTTCTTTGTGTGTTTGGCTATGGTAACCTTTTACTTACAACACCAGCAGACACCTGGAAAAACATTAAGCTGCTTCACACACAAGTGAGTTGAAGAGCCAAGGGAGTCTCTGCCATTAAAAGCCTAACTGAGTACTGCTTGTGATTTTTCCAGGAAATTTGTGACTGACACCCTGGTCTTAATACTCTAATCACCATTGTGTGGCATCATTTGCAAGTGGAAAGTGAATCAATAGACATTTATTTAAATGAAAATCTTCATGATTATATATTTTCATTACAAACTGTGAGAGCCATTTGTGTTTAAAGAGACAGTCAGTAGGACTGAGATCATAAATAACTAAAACATATAAATACAGCGAACATTGCAAGCCTATGATGGGACACAAATGATATTCAAATCAGATGTGCTATATACAGCAAGTATTCCACAGTTTGATCTCCTTAGTTTCTGCCTCACTACATTAAGGGCACACTGTCTCCAGCAGTGACACTTGAGCATTAATTGCAAGGTGCAACAGTGTAGTGGGTGTAACACAACATCAGAGTGTAGCTGCAAGCATGACTAAGCCATGATTGGTCTCACTAGTGTCACAGCAAAGTGAGGCATTTGTGTGTCCCAGGAGGAAGCATGAACCTGGACATGGTAAAATGATAAAATGATGATTGGCATTGCATTGTTTGCTCTCCTTTTTTCATTTCTCATGTGGCTGAACAAGGCTGCTGTAGCCAGTACCATTCACATACGATAGAGTAAGCCTATGTGGCCAGTGGAGCTGTTTCTGCCTGCTGACACGGAAACTTTTGAAATACCATCACTCAGCCAGGCTCTGTGTGTGATTTGGTTTGTCCCTATGGCACACAAACCACTGTGTGTACTGTTTGTTCAGTATAACATGTCAACACACACACACACACACACACACACACACACACACTCACACACACACACACACACTCACACACACACACACACACACACACACACACACACACACACACACACACTCTCACACACACACACATTCACACACATACACACAGGCACTGACCATGCAGTGTCTTGTCACTGCCCAGAGAGTTTGGATGCACCCAGCTGAATCATCCTGGACCTAAACGAAGCATTGTTGTTCGCAGGAGTAAATGGCTGGATTGTCTGTGTGTAGTGGTGCCCAAATTCCATTTTACCACCACCAGCTGGAGTGGATGAGCACACAGCTCCCTCCAACTTGTCTCAGACGTCATCGCCAGAAGCAGCAATTGAAGAGAAATCTGTTTAATAGACTCTCCACAGATCTTTGGAGAGGGCTTGGAGAACCAAAGGCAATTCTCTCCAGGGGGATACAGATGTATTACCGCTCAACTCATTCTTTCCCCTTGCAGAAAACATTTCAGGAGAGGCTGGAAATGGCAAGAGGAGATTGCTCTTTCACATTACATGAAAATTGTGTTTTTTGCAGGCACTGAGAAAAAGAATGAACAAATGAACAATTTAACATGTCAGTCATGATCATGTGAATAAATTGGGGGTGTCCTGATACGGATATACTTATGTTATAAGATGCAGGTGCAAATCATTTCATTTAATTTCAAATCACACATGATAAGCTGAGAGAGAGTGGTGAAAGGTGTTTTTTTAAAGTAATGAACCCTCCTTCTGACATTCACAAAGCGAATTAGCATTCTTTCAGCTCTTTTTCTTTTCTCTGTCACTCTCTTCTCATCAGTCTGGTTTGCAGCAGCAACAGGGAGTGATCCTTCAGCAAAAAACCTCTGTAAGCCAATGACGGACAAAATTAACAACTACAATATTTTTCCTTAGGAGTTGGTGAAGACAGTTACAGAGCTAACAGGAAGATCAATGTTTTATATACTATATACCAGCATATTCAAATGTTCGTACTGATCATTGTTGGATGAATAAATAATCGTTGGCTTACACGTTCTCTAAATCAGCTGTATGAGGTGATAATACTGTCTGTCAGCATTATATGTGAAGCTTGTTGTAATGCCTGCAAAACTGGGATATTTCACTTGATTTACAAATCAAGTACAATGAGGAGGAGCAGGTGGTGTTTAAAAAAGTATAAATAAAGAATGAGTGAAATAATGTGAGACAAGAGTGATTTTTAAGATTTTTACTTAACTGCTCATCACTGTTCATGATGAAATACGCAGCATTTTAATATTTTCAGTAACTGTTACTGTGGTGCTGCATCACATATAGCCTTGAACACAAGTCATTGTCTTTGTCTCCTGAGAGAGAGAGAGAGAGAGAGAGAGAGAGAGAGATTGCTTGGGATAGATTAACATTTGAAGCTATTATCCGCATCCTAATAATAACTGCTTGGTTTCCAATAAGATCCCACCAAGCAGAAAATCAGTAATCACACCCGCTTTTATTTCTCCTCACTGTGGAAAAAAAACATTTTCAAGCTCAGAGAGCGAGAACAAGACAGGGAAACAGCAATAGCAAGATAAAAGACGAGAGAGAGAGAGAGAGAGAGAGAGAGCAGGATGAAGGCACAGAGGTGAAAGTTAAATATTTAAATATTTAAATATGTTTAGAGAAAATATTAGATAGATGTTGAGACAACTCTTAAGCTGTTTGGTAAAATTCTTCCCCTCACTTTAGTCCTGCAGAAACAATCAAATAATTGTTCTTTTGTGGTGCAAATGCTTGGCCAGAAAGTGAAAAAATCAATGACCACCTCAGTGATGGAGCCAAACCAAACCAACTGACATATCAATTAGTAAAGCAAAAGGCAAGAAACCTGGCTCCAGGGTAACAAGGCTCCACATGGATGCTTAAGCAAGCCATTTGATAATTGGAACACAGATGGTGTGTAACAGAGCTACAAGTCCATCAAGCAGCCAGGGAGGACAGCTTCCTTCACTGAGATACAAATCCGTTCTGCAGCCAGATCTGCTGGAGTCGAATTTGGCAACTTGCAGGGAAAAATCGAGGTATCAAACTTGTTTCCAGAAAACAAAACGGAGATTCATCACCGCTAAAGCTCAGCAATTCACACTCTGTGCCAAAACATACTTTTTTTTTTTTTACACACGATGTGTCATTTGATGCACGTCAAAACAGCTGCTCCTATTATTTTTATGTAAACCCACACAGCGGCGGAGAGGCGCAGCTGTCCTATTTTCCTGCTTTGACGGCGGTCAACACTTTAGGGAAGACTTTCAGAGTTGTTCCCTGGATTACCACATCCCACCTATTGTACCTTGCTGCTTCTTTTGTCAAGTGGTGTCTCCTTCTGTGGGCTTTCAGCTGTCACAGTGGATGAGGAGAAACTTATTGCTGAGGTTGAAAAAACATGCAGACCTGAAGAAGCTGCAGGCATGGCTGAATAAAGATAATATATATTGGCAGACATCTCTTTTCCCTTCCTTCGAACTGTAGATGGAGAGATTGACTCCTTTGAAAAGAGAATAAGTGAAATAATCCAGAAATAACTCATGTATTCAGGACAGCACTCCAAATTCACTTAACATTTACAAATATACTCACTTAAAACAGTGCTTGAAGTGGACTATTACTCACCGGTATGCATTACTGTGACTTCTAAATTTTACTCTTTAGCATATTGTAGCTTTTTTCTTTCGCTCCGGAACTTCTCACAAGCTCCCAGTGTTGTTTTCTGCCCCCTCCTTGTCAGACTCTCTGGGCAATTCATAATGGCCTTTAATAAACTGAATTACCTAGAGGGTTTATGTGACGGTCACCTGTTCCTGCTCTTGCCTGTCTGCTTTTCTCTGTCTGCAGTGGGTTTAAGAAATGTTACATTAACTTTACAGTAATGTTGGTTTGGCTCCAAAACTGCACAAAGTGAACATGAGCACACAATAACAGTCACACTACAGAGCTTTGAATTATCCTCTTTCCACCTGTAGTAAGGTGAACAAGGAGCTGCAGCAGCATTTTCATCAAAATGAGTCAATAGTATGCAGGGCCATCTAAAAAGTGCAACACCAAATAGAGATACTACAGAAATATTCAATAACCTCACTCGTATATGGTGTATTGTATGATTAGACATAAAAATGTGCTAAAATAAGATACACATGTTAACATGCGAATAAAGGGAGTAGTGGTACTTATTTTTTTCCACTTCAAGCACTGACTTAAACCTCCATTATAAATCGACACAGGAGTTTTCACTTATGTTTCCGGATTAGACCTCTTCACAGGACTTTGTGATGAAATACATGTGGGGTGTCGGGGGTGGGCAGGGCCTTTAAGTTCACTTTGTAAGGAAATGTAACTTTTTATTCCTTTGCTGGTTCATTCAGTCACTGTTCGAACCTGATCTTTAAATATCTGAGAACAAGTTTCATCACAGTTTTTGAAGTAGTGCTCAGCAGCAGCCTTACAGCGCTCATCAAAGAAAGTAAAAAAGAAAAAAGAAAAAGACTTTGATCTACTTTACTGACAACTCACCATCAGCCACAGATTCTGTCAGTTCTCACAGTTCTTAAAGGTTTACTTCCATAATGTTGTAGCTGAAATGAAAACAAGACTAATAACTGGTGGTGTATTAAAACTAGACCGGACCAACACACTAACTCTTCCTGTAGATTGATAGGGATGCTGAAGTCATTTTAATGGAGTATAAAAGTAGTTAAGAAAAAAATTATTGTGACCCTTCTTTGTAATAATGTGCATCCCCTTAACCCCTGTGGATGGAGGCATTATCATCCTGGAAAAGACCACTCCTATCAGGATAGAAATGTTCCATCAAAGGATAAAGGTGAAACTTTGTATTGATTCGCAGTGACCACTCACTCAAAGGGGACGAGCAGACCCAAACCATACCAGCAAAGTATGCTCCACAGCAAAACAGACCCCTCACTGTAGGGTCAAGGGTTCAGGTTTTTCCTTTGTCCTCCGTCTAACAAAAATGCAGTGGCAAAAACCATGTCCACATCCACAGCTTTAATCACCACAGTCAGACAGAGCAGGTGCAGCTCACACTCAGTGGGTGTATGCTGTCTGACCTCAGCCATTTGAAAGGAGTAATGAGCAATAAATGCATCATGTAAAGTGTTACATCATCTCCTCTTTCTGTAATATCTGCACGGTGCTTCCCTAAGCTGGTAGTGTACTAAAACTGGACTGGCCCAACACACTCACTCTCTCTATGGATTGGTGGAGGTGCTGAAGTTATTGTGATGGAATGCAAAGGTAGATCAGAGAAATATCCCACAATGACCCGTCTCTATAGTAAAGACCATTCTCTCCTTTACGTTCGTTTTTCGTCCATGACTGGGGCAAAACATCATCCTTTCCCCTTGTCATGAACTCGGTATAAACACCTGAGCTAACTATAAAGTAACACTTTATGTTTTAGCACATCACTGACTTTCTTTCTTCTACTCTTTGCTCACAGGATGATAAAGATGCGATTCTCCACTGATCTCACTTGAAGTCCTGTTTTACAGGGGTCAGAGGTCAGCTACAGAAATGTTTGCTGGTATTCAGGGATTCACTGTTTTGCTCAAGGACACCTCAGCAGGGAGGCAGTGTATTGAACCTGACTCTCTTGATTTAGTTTCATATCTTTTATTAATTATCCCTCCTTTGATTTGCTGTGTGTCTGTATTTGTCTGGTGAGCAGATTGTGGCGCACCTGTTTGTTAAAGGCACTCTATAAATACACTCGCCTTGACTTGACTTGAAAGCCGGCCTGTGCAAATCAACAGTGGAGCTGATGTCTGCAGACCCTTGACGATCAATCGTACCAGGGGCCACTAGTTGCTATGGAAACTCTATTCTCATTATAAAGGATTGGCAAAGGTTACAGCAATGAAAATCTAAAGAAAGGTGGAGAGAACGGCAGACACAAACAAGAGAACGGAGCGGAGCAAATCTAAAAGGAGGTGAGATAGATGGCATACATAGTCTGATCCAACATCCAAACTAAATGGAACATCATACACTAGTGTCATAACGAGGTATTTGACTGCTTAAACCCACCCAAAGAGCTTTTAACACGCTGATATCAATTCAAATGTCACTATTTGCTTTGGTGATGATGGTGGTGGAAAGCCCTTTTTCAAATCTCCTGTGAGCCCACAGATGGCTTGATAGCTCAACGACATGGTCATGTTTCCTTTTTGTTTTCATGCTCATTAAACCACTCAGTCACCACTTGTGCCAAGTGGATAAGAGCAAACTCACAGATTTTTCTTTTGTCCAATATGGTGACATTTTCATCTGCCTCAGATGGTCTTTCTTACTAGTGTTATTGTACAAAGCTTAGCATGCTAAGACAATAAACTAAGATAGTAAACATGGTAAACACTGTACCTGCTAAAATCTGGAATCTGAAAGTGTTGTTATTTTGCACGTTAGAATGATGGAGTTAGCATTTAGCTCAAAGCTGTGCCTAACTACAGCATCATAGAACCAATAGCATAGCTGAAGACTCTTTGTACTCAGTACTCAGAAGTACTCATAACTTCACTTTCTTCCTCTGCCCCTTCAAATACACACAGTCACTTATACACCCTTATTTCCCTTATATTCAGAAATATAAAACAAATACAAACACTGCACATACTGTATATATATGTAACATCACAGCTTAAGATTTGCAAACCATGCTGCTGTCTTTGAGGATTGCTAAATGTTTTATGTGGTTTCTGTTGAACACAATTTGAAAATCAATTAGGACTCTCATTATGTAGTTTATCACATCTCCTTATACCTTGACAAAAGATGAAGCAGAAATGAGGTTCACTGCAATAGATTACACAAATCAAGCAAGTTTTCATGAGGCCGATAATTCATTTTTATAGCATAATGCAATGAATGGTACACAGTGGCTATCTGGAAAGTGGGAAGAAATTCATTTAAGAATCAGCATTGATTCGAAGATATTCTGCAAAAACTGAAGTAGGCTCTGTATCACTGTAGTCCAGTAGCTAAAACTAACACACCGGGATGGTCCTTTGAGAAATGAATGATGGTTCAAATTGATGAATTACTTCTGTCTTTCAGGGCTAATACCATGCAAAACATGACTTCAGTGTTCATACAAATATAGGGTATATTTGCATCTTGGAAATGTGCTATGAATCCCTGTAATTTGGAAAACAAGATGATCACCACTGAGCATGTACTTGAATAAAATTAGGAGCTATGACTGCCCGGCAACTGTTATTCAGGTGCAAGTATTTTTGTCTCAGTTTATATTCCGTTATTATATCATTTTTACTCGAATTACACCAAAAAACCTTCCTGAAAAGCCCAACAACGGTGTGTTCAAACTGCGAGCAAAATGATCAGCAAATCCTTTCATCTCCTACAGAGGTGGGTGACCAGAGCTGTCTTTACACAGCTTCACACTGACATAAAGCCAAATGTATTCTGACTAAAACTCTGCATGAATATAATTTTCAGTCGAAAGGAGACCTCTCCACCAAGCAAAGCAGCCAGAGCAGAACCAGACTTATTCGAGCTGAATGAATTTGGGTGCAAATGGCACTCGTAACAAAAACACTCCCTCACCTTTCCAAATGAGTCACCTCGTAACCACTGATGCGAGTAATGCTGAAATCATTTACAGATTTCTTGTGCACTTGCAGGTTCAAGTGTGAGGTATGAAAGGTACATATCAGGTAAATTACTGGTAGTCAAAAGTGTGAACTGACCATTGCTTCATCAATCTGGGCTCAGGTCTACTATTAAAAGCAGGGGAAAGATAATGAAACCTAGCAAATGTTTACAAAGTCGACAAACTTGTCTCCACTGGCAACAAGATTTCTGAGCTCCCCTGTTTAATTACCAGTCCGATATTGTTTAATTGCTTTATTTGTTGTGCTGCAAAGTGCAAAAACAAATTTATTGTACTTAAGTTTTGACATCCGTGGTGAGCTTTCTCTCTCTGTTTATTTTCACTTAATTTGTGTCTGCCAGATAGGAGCGTTAAAAGCTGAGAGACATAACTTTATGAGCAGTAAAATACACAGTTTGTCTGTTAGAAATGGTGTGGGAGCATAATAACTGTATATAGAAATAATTGGAGTCAGCTGCACTCCTCGGAGTCCAGTGTGGCCCTTTGACACTAAACCAAACCCATAAATAAAATGCAAGTAATGACCACACTGTCTCAACTCATAGAAGTTTGAAAAAGTGTTCCATCTGTCTTAAAAAACTGCTGTTCAAAAAAGTACGAAAGGACACACACACGCATGCTAACAAATAACAGATGCACATACGAACAGCTGCGTGTGACCAATCATATTTGCTGTCATCTCTCAGTTACACAACAGGGACAGTCTCAGCTGATTTCCTTAACATCATCAAGCACTTTATGCAATGAGTTCATTACACAGAGCACTCAAGCAAACAGTGTGTAAGACTGTCTAAGTTGTGTGAATTGTGCAAAACTGCGTGTGCAGACTTATGGGCAAACATAACGTCTGTGAGTGTCTGAGCATCCATGTCTGTGGGCATACGGATCTGTTTTTGTATGCATGTGTTTGCTTATTTGACGTGCTCCAATCAGACAGAATTAAACACAAGGAGACACATAATGGGACATTTAATTTACAAAATGATGTGACTGTGAGAGTGTATATTTGGTTGTGTGTGTGCATGAAGCCTCCTATGATTGTTGTAAATGGGTAGCAGGGGGGTCATTATACTGTGGAAAACATCTGCGTTGCTACTCTTTTATTATTTTTTTTACTTAATGTACAATTATAATAATCACTGTAGACACACGCATACACATGCACATACACACTCACGTAGATACACTCATAGAACCGAACGCACATTAGTTGCAGCTCTAATTAAAGTTACTGAGAGACGGCAGCAATGGAGGAAGTTCGTAATGTGGTCTTGGCACTTTCCATTAATTTTCCTCTGCCAAATCAGTATCTAAATCTGTGATATTTTTTGTGAGACACCATGTTAATGAATAAAACATTATCATTTACCAATGCTCCGGTATCCACATTCAAACAGTGGCAGTAACCAAATGATGCCCACTCACTCCTGCAACTTTCTATCTGCTGCACTACCTGCACTTTCATGGAACAAAGGGCACTGATTTTATGAGCCAAGGTGTAGGACACAAAGTGCTGTCAAGTGCAATGAGCACAGAGGGAATGGAGGTGCACTATTTTGTGACTTGGAGTATATGGCACACACGGAAACATAGTTACAATAAAGAACAACAATAAATAATCAGATTAATTAGGATGGAAATCATGCAGAAGATGTTTGTTCAGATGGTTGAAGTTGTTATCCCTAAGATTTCAGTCCTGGCTGATTTGTCAACACCTGTGGTTACCATGGTAAAAACAAGTGTGGTTTAATACAACAGGAAACACTGCTCACTGAGCAGCAACAGAAATACAACAGAGAAGAAACTTATATATCTGTGAGCAGTCTGACTAAGAAAACTGATGTTGTTAATGAAGAAATAAGTCATAAACAACTGTGATCTGATTTCATGCTGCCCACAGTGTGAGTAGTTTTCCACACATCAGCAAAGCACAGGGAAGTTGATTACTTTGCTGAGGTGTTGAAGGTGTGCAGCCTGGCACCCACAGCTCCTCATCTAACAGCTCACTATAGTTGCTCCTTCTCATCCCATTACTCTCTTTCAAATAGTTTTAATGTCCAAAATGACTATTGTACTCATTTGTAGACATTTTTGGTTAATGAGTTAATGATCAGTTAACATCAAGTATCATGACACACAAGCAGTGGCAGTAGTATGTTGCTTCAGGGTGGCTACTAAATGGACCTGGTGGTATCATTTTCAAGTGATGAACAAAAAAATAATACCAGTTAGTCACATTACATTGTGGCACTTTACCCCAGGTGGCCAGTGTTGAACTCCCAGTATGTGAAGAATCTACCAAAATATAACTTCTGATGGTCAGTACAGTGCATCCAGAAAGTATTCACAACTTCACTTTTTCCACATTTTGTTATGTTACAGCCTTATTCCAAAATGGATTAAATTCATTTTCTTCCTCAAAATTCTACACACACACCACATAATGACAACGTGATTTTTTTTTTTTAGATTTTTGCAAATTTATTAAAAATAAAAAACTAAGAAATCACATGTACATAAGTATTCACAGCCTTTGCCATGAAGCTCAAAATTGAGCTCAGGTGCATCCTGTTTCCACTGATCATCCTTGAGATGTTTCTACAGCTTAATTGGAGTCCACCTGTCATAAATTCAGTTGACTGGACTTGATTTGGAAAGGCACACACCTGTCAGTGCATGTCAGAGCACAAACCAAGCATGAAGTCAAAGGAATTGTCGGCACAAATCTGGGGAAGGGTACAGAAAAATTTCTGCTGCTTTGAAGGTCCCAATGAGCACAGTGGCCTCCATCATCCATAAATGGAAGAAGTTCAGAACCACCAGGACTCTTCCTAGGCTGGCCGGCCGTCTAAACTGAGCGATCGGGGGAAAAGGGCCTTAGTCAGGGAGGTGACCAAGAACCCGATGGTCACTCTGTCAGAGCTCCAGCGTACCTCTGTAGAGAGAGGAGAAGCCTTCCACAAGGACAACCATCTCTGCAGCAATCCACCAATCAGGCCTGTATGGTAGAGTGGCCAGACGGAAGCCACTCCTGAGTAAAAGGCACATGGCAGCCCGCCTGGAGTTTGCCAAAATGCACCTGAAGGACTCTCAGACCATGAGAAACAAAATTCTCTGGTCTGATGAGACAAAGATTGAACTCTTTGGCGTTAATGCCAGGGCGTCCTGTTTGGAAGGAAACCAGGCAACCGCTCATCACCAGGCCAATACCATCCCTACAGTGAAGCATGGTGGTGGCAGCATCATGCTGTGGGGATGTTTTCCAGCGGCAGGAACTGGGAGACTAGTCAGGATAGAGGGAAAGATGAATGCAGCAATGTACTGTTATGGTTTGCAGTATTTCTTGTTTTGTTTCCTCTGCCTTTTGCCCGGTTTTCTGTATTTTGTTGTGCCTTGTGTTCTTTGTGTTATTCTGCCCTGTGTTTCTTGTACTCCTTGTGTTTTCTCGGCCTGGTGTTACTTGTGTTGTCATGTCTTGTGGTTATGGTGTTCAGTGTGTGTTCTGGGTCTTCCTTGTGTTTTTTCATGTTCCTTGTGTCCTCCTTGTCTGTCATGTCATTCCTGCGTTCCTGCCCGCCTTGGTCCTGCCTGCCGTGTTCCTCCTTTTTGCCTGTGTTCCCGTGTTACTGTACTGTAAAGAGTCAGTCAGTCTGCTCTCTGCCTCCTGCCTCGTCTGCACCCTGGGTCTCAACTCTACTTCGCCCAGCACCCAACCTTGACATGTACAGAGACATCCTGGATGAAAACCTGCTCCAGAGCACTCTTGACCTCAGTCTGGGGCGACGGTTCATCTTTCAGCAGGACAACGACCCTAAGCACACAGCCAAGATAACAAAGGAGTGGCTTCAGGACAACTCTGTGAATGTCCTTGAGTGGCCCAGCCAGAGCCCAGACTTGAATCCGATTAAACATCTCTGGAGAGATCTGAAAATGGCTCTGCACTGATGCTTCCCATCCAACCTGATGGAGCTTGAGAGGTGCTGCAAGAGAGGAATGGGCGAAACTGCCCAAAGATAGGTGTGCCAAGCTTGTGGCATCATATTCAAAAAGACTTGAGGCTGTAATTGCTGCCAAAGGTGCATCAACAAAGTATTGAGCAAAGGCTGTGATTACTTGTACATGTTATTTCTTTGTTTTTTTTAATTTTATTTTATTTTTGATAAATTTGCAAAAATCTTTAAAAAAAAAAATCACGTCATTATGTGGTGTTGTGTGTAGAATTTTGAGGAAGAAAATGAATTTAATCCATTTTGGAATAAGGCTGTAACATAACAAAATGTGGAAAAAGTGAAGTGTTGTGAACACTTTCCGGATGCACTGTAACTTTCTTGAGGTAAGCCTGATTGAAGTCTCCAGCAATAATGAGTGCAGCATCAGAATAGATAGTCTGAGCAGTTTAAGTGTTTGCAAAAGTCTGACAGGGCAGCTTCTGTGCTTGCCTGTGAACATATGTAACTTTTTGTGATAATGACAGATGCAAATAGTCTTGGCAGACAGTGTTACCTGCATTTGATTGTTGGTAGCTTCAGGTCACGTGAGCAGGAACATGATGGTAATCAGTTCTATATTCCCACTGTCACATCACCATAAAGCACAGACTCCTCCTTTTTTCTTGAGTGCTTTTAAAATGGAGTGAAGCAAACAGACAATTCTCTCAATGTGAGTAAAATTTTCATATTTTTCACCAGTGGAACATGCAGTGCTTCACCTACAGGTTTATTGTCAATTTAAGAATATAACTGGAAATTATAACCTCCCAGGTAAGTTGAACCATGGGACAAACTTCCTAAAAAAATTGGTGCTTTCCTCTGAAGGTTAGAGAAGAAACCTTTTAATTGGAAAGTTCAAATTCCCAGACCTGCTAGAAAAACCAGGACAGGGAACATGAATGATTAATGACCTTCAGCTAACATCACCTTGGACGACTGCTGAACATCTGCTAGGGTGTTTATACAACCCAAATATGAGTGCAGACAGAGAAGCAAACACACCTACAGTAGCTCCCATGAGGCTAATGTATAATAGTTTTTACACTGGAGAAATTTACATTTTGTACATATATAGATTCATAAGGTACTGCTTTGTCAAAAGAAGATAGAAGTAACAGAAGAAAGACATGCAGCAGGTTGGTTAAAAAGTTTTCCACGTGTTTTAATTTCTGTATTGTACACAATTTTTCAAGAGACCAGCTACTCAAACTAGCCTACTGATCGATTCAGCTGTTTTTGTTGGTGACAGATTATAGTGGCCCACTGAGAGGCTACCTCACTGGAGGGCTTTCCACCTGGGAGTTGTAAGAAATCACACCGTTGATAAGAAGTGGGTACAGCTTAAGGGTAAAGTACAACTGCTGAGATGCAAAAAATGATGATTTATGGGGATATGAGGGTGACATTTCCCTAAAGGCTGACTGATGATGTGGAGAGAAAAGAGAAAAAAGAATAGAAGAGGAGGTAGTTTCTTTGCACCTTTTCTTCTTCTTTTTCTTCTTTTTCTCTCTGCTCGGCTGAGAAAAGGAAAAGCAAGGACTCATTCATCCATCCAACTATCCATCCATCCATCCATTCCACGCACCCCCGCTGCGTCTCTCCTCTCCCTCGTCCATATACTTTGTCTCCTTGTCTGTCCGTCCATCTCCCTCTCCTTCACCCCTCTGTGAGCCTCTCTCCGCTTTCTCCCAAAATCTAATTAGTCAGAGCTGACTCCTTACTCTGCAGGACTACTGAGGAGAGAGCCGAGCGAGAGAGTGATGGGAAACACTGCCAGCAGAAACCCTTAACCAGAATTTTCTCAACCTTAGTTTGTCTCCTGTGGTTTGACCATGGAGAACAGTAGAAAGGAAACAAGGAGGTGAAAAAAGGAAGAAATGAGGAGAGGTTGCAGGCAGAATCCCTCAACAGAAATCCCCTGCCTGCAAATTTTCTGCTTTTTTTTACTCTGCCCGGCATAATACTAGAGATCGGTCACATAAACGTAATACTCTGAAACAGTTTTGAATTTTGGCAATAGGACATAGATCATTTTAATGACGACATCAACAGTGAGTAATCATTGGCCTCTGTTGATTAGTAGAATAAATAGTAGTAGTCATACTTATTAAGACAATATTCTTTGCAACAGGAAGGTTAAACTCTACATATTTTTTTCAAAAATCCATTATACAAGTTTTTACTGAGATTTCTCAAGTCAAACTGTTTTACACACACACACACACACACACACACACACACACACCAGCCCCATCACAGATTAGAGCACTATATATGTCATTTCATACATTTACAAAGTTTGAGCATACCTCCATATGTTTATTTCCATTTTGAATCCAGCTCTCGACAGTCACAATCACAGTGCTTGTCACGTGTATGCAAAAAGATAAATATGTATTTACTGGTCAGGTAATGAAGTGCTTCTTAATGATTAGATCAACAAATCTGATCATAAGGCCATCTTAGTGATGTGAAAGCATGACATAGGCTTTGAGTTTCTGCATGTTGCAGAATGCCACCAACAACATGACACAAATCAACAAATCCACTGAGCATTTTAAATATTACTAAAAACCAGGCTATGTTCAATCATTACATTTTGAAACTGATAATTTTATTGTTTTACAACTGATTGCTCCAACAAAATCTGCATAAGGTAACTACAGTACAGTCAAGGCATGAATAACATAAGGGCTGCTGGTTAAGAAAGACAACTCTGAGTGCAGGTACAGTTTGAGGATAATGAGAATTAACTGTGGTGGTAAATCATAGGCCTCAGCTATGGTTGTAGTTTGATGATTACACTCATTCACTGACTAAATATGGATGGAGGCATTATCATTGGACATATTTTAAAATAAAAGTAACAATCAGCCTTATTGGCATGTCCTACACAGGACAACTACATATACAGAGTGATTTAGCATCTGTAAACACCATTGATGTGTCAGGGTCATGTATTTCCTGGATTTGATTAAATCAAATGAAATTAAAAGAAAATAAGCAACAAACACTGCCTTCATGATGATTGAGGGGCTCCAAGTTCACACAAATATATCCATAAAACAAATCAATTGACCACTGGGAGATAATAACAATGATAGCCTAAGATGAAGGGAACAAGTCAGCTTGGTAATAGCTGCAATTTTAAAGACAATATACAGGAATCAGAACACTGAAACCAGGGTACATAGAGAACAATGCTTTCTCTTATTGCTTGCCAGTAATTGCTGATACTGAGAAGTAAGATATTTTCCAGATTGATCAGTTTTTCTTTAACGCTCTATCACTGGTGCAGCCTTCATTTATAACCTATGTACCTGTGAATATACAATATGTATGTACGCCAAAGTACGCATACAAAGATGGATATGATATGCTTCAATCTTCTGTGCTAAGGGTCTCTGCATTGCACTTTCCAGAGATTACTTGTCAGTCAAAGCATACGCTCACTATGTATTCATGATCTTTGATTGTTTATGCTGGTTTCACCTGCAGAGATATCGAAGTAGTGAGGTGCAGTATTTTAGAACTCCACTCCAATCTGACCAACAGCTGCGTTTTCTTCCTTGAATAAAATGACCACGAGGGTAGTGCTGTGATCCTCTTGATCCACTGGCAGACCTTCATCATGTTCTTCATCTTGAACCTATGTTCACTCAGTGTACTCACAGTCCATGATAAATTAAAATGTCACTAAGTTAAAATGACCGTACATTCGTGATTAGTAAGAACTGAGGTTGACCGAAGATGCAGTACTGTGTTTAAAAAAAAAAAACATCAAAAACTCCCCACCTATTTAAAAGTTGTTAAAATGCTAATTACTATTTATTATAGTTTGTCTTTGTTGTTTGATTTAAACCTGCAATATTCAACCTGGCCACTTGGGGACAGCACAATAAGCTGTAAACACAAAGAGGCATTTGCTCTGTCAATGTCAAAGCATAGCACACACACACACACACACACACACACACCACAGCCCCATCACAGATTAGAGCACTACATATGTCATCATATATATTCATACATTTACAGAGTTTGAGCATACCTCTATATGTTTATTTCCAATTTTGAACCCAGCTCTCGACAGTCACAATCAGCGGTTTACAACAGGTCCAACTAACTGGAACTTGCGAGGGTTTATGTCAGCAGACCTTTTTGCTCTGTTTGATTCGTCCTCTTCAGACAAAACCAACTTAAATGCAAATAATGTAAGTGTTTACCTTAAAGCATATAGAGCATTAAGGTAAGATGCAATCACAAGTTAGCATGTATCTGTTACATTTTTGGCCACTTGAGGAATCCAAGTGCAGTATTTACACCTTTTACAGCTGTTCTGTTCAAAACCCGACACCTACATTACCCAAAATGCAACTTGAGCACAGAGTTTCTCTGAAATTCAGTGTGTTATGCTAAAAGCAGACATGAGGAGTACAAGAGAGAGACTAAGGAGGTCTGGTAACCTCACCACTGTCTAACTCCACAACCTCAGTTTTTCTTTCATTTACAAATGTGTTGTCTTCAACCCCAATCAACAACCAATTTTATGCAGACACATCTGGAGCTGCAAAAAGCTTAACATGACACACTTTTTTTCTCATTAGTAGTACTGTCCAGAAACCGTAGACAGACTTTTAAGTGTAAAAATTCATTTAGCTCAATTTGAATATGTGTTATCCACTGAAAGACATGTATCCTGTTCAGTGTTTGGAGGGTGGAAATTAATATATGTATCTACTAAAAAATCATAGGGAAAGTTATCAGTAAGGAAACATCACCATATCCAGTTTATTTGGTATTTTTCAGGGCTTGATACATCAGACAGTCTGGATATGCTGTTTCCTCCCACTTTCCTTGACTGAGCTTTGTTTATTTTTTGGAAGTAGGGATGAAATTGTCACATGCCATATGGCTGATGCTTTCTCTTTGGCTTTCATTTACTGCAACCTAATTTGCCCATGAGGATCATTAGTTTAATCTAATCTGATCACAAAAAGCGCCACTATCAATCACACTAAAGGCGTTCTGTATCTTTTGCACATTAATTAGGCAAAGTTGTGGACACAATTTCAAAGAATTTCCCCCTATATCATGACTTAAATATATCAAGTTGGGTTCTGTGTTTTTCTCTTCTCAACCTGTCATATTGGGGGCAAACTATTAGCCGTGCAGCTATGAAAGATTAACACAATTATTCTTAATCAGCATTAAACAGACTTCTAACAACCTGATCGGAGTCAAACACAGCCAGCCAGTTAATATGGTAAAAAGCTGATAACCGGCTATCTGGCAAACTTTGTATTTCCCACAGGCGATGATGAGTTAATTGCAGAGTTTTCTCTTAATTTTTGAAAAAAAGAAAAAAGAAAAAGATGGATGCAACACACAGTAACATTACATATCAGCTGGAAAACTCCTCCAGCACAGCACCAAAGAGTAAACTCGACAGAGAGCAACAAAGATGTTCCTCTGCTGCTGAGGCTTCGCTGTAAATCCTCCTTTTCTCTTGTCTGAAAGTGCATTACAGGTCACTGTACAAAGCTTTTGCATGTAAGGTAATCCTGTCAAAATGTCTCTGCTGGTGTTGACTTCCTAGTGGAGGCCTGACAACACAGGGAGAAGAAAGATGTAATCTGGTCCACATTGAAAGTTCAGGCTCATTCAATATGAAATGATCCACTCTGACTGCACATGATACTGACGGCTGCTTAAGTGGAAATATAATCGCATAACTCCTGCTACCTTAGTTTTTAAATGGTATTTCTTAGACTGGGAATGTTTAATGAGCCTTGGGCTTTATAATACTTGGTTTAACTTCATCTGCATGTATCTGCTGTACTGCACGTCTGCATTTCCAGAGATGATAATGTGCAGGCTGTGAAACCAAATTTCCATCCTGAAACAATTAAAAACTTAATCAAAGTAAACTATATACATTTTGGATTTTCATATAACATTACTCTAAAATTGGAAGATTAAGTTTTCCTTCATGTTGAGGAAAGGCCTTTTAAGTTTAGAAAATTCTCCTTCCCACAGAGCCATGTAATGTGTTAAAAAGTGTCACAAAAGTGACAAAGAAAGTTATTTTTGTTAACTCCTAAAAACATTTTGGATATTTTGGGCTTGCTTTTCAAAGGACAGCAACAATCTGTGTCACTGAGCCTCAGCTAATGATTATTTTCATGATCAGTTATTCTGTAGATATTTTTTTCAATTCATTGCAAAACACAAAGATATTTGATTTACGATCACCTAAAATAGAGATGACTGACAGACTTTCACATTTGAAGGGTTGGAATTTTTTTCAGTGATAAATGAATCAAACAAAGTAATCAATTATTACTTTGTAACTGACTGGTAGATGTGAATTATTTCATTGCTTGATTGAGTTAAAACTGGTCTGAATAATTACCTCAAAGTAGCAAACGAACTTTGAACATCCACTTTGAAACAAACCTTGGATTAACGCTCAGTGCAAACAGAGATTTGACAGTTTCATGACAACTAGAAAGTGGTGATCAAGTGATGTGATCAGAAACTCCAGAGCAGCTGCTAGATGGATCTTGAGGTTACACTGTTTGGTCAGCTGCTGTTTCAGAAGTCTGGGATGAACTTTGAACCTCATCATTACATGTGCATTATTAACTGCAAAAGGGTGATGCTACAGCGATAAATTCACTCAGCTGATATAACAGAATTAAGCCAAAACCTTGCCATTTTTAGTATGCTATAAAATCCTGAAGGCGACGATAAATAGGGCAAGTTCATTGGCAAGTGTGTTTCTCTCTGTTTCCTCCAGCAGGGAACACTAAAACACTAACACAACCCATCACCACCCTAACAGTCTGTGGGTTAGAGTCAGGCCCCTCTACTGGGAACTAATAATACTTGTTTCAGCAGTGTGAATTAGATTCCATACCTATCGCATTGTACAGACAGCTAGCTGGCAGAAAGAGTGAGAGAGAACGGAAAAGAAGAAAGGAGGACAGAGGCACAGAGCCTTTGAATGATGAGCTTTTTAAAAGACAAACACACCGACAGAAAGAGACAGACAGTTTGCCAGCCAGCCAGCCGGAGCCACAAGGGGCAGATCATGCTGTCTGATTGCAGCTTGCTACCAGTCATTGATAGCGATGAGAGAGAATGAAAGAGTTAAGTGCAGAGAGAAAAGGGAGGGAACGATAGCAAGGATAAAACGACAGCGTAGGAACAAAGCGGAGGAGCCCTGATTGAAGACAAGAGCAGAGGAGAGAGGGAAGGAGGGTTTGCTTGAAGGATGGTGATGAAAAGAGACAGGTAGAGGGACAGACAGCGAGGAAGAGACAGTGGTAATTATACAAATGAATACATGGGGCCTCGCTGTCTGAGACACATCTTCCCCACTGTTTGGAGCCTCGGCTGCTCCGTGTGTGTGCTGTGGACACTGCAGGATGGACACGGGGCGGAGACAGGAAGGAAACAATGTCCTGAAAAACTTATTGTGATTTCAGCAACTTTCCGTGAGCTGGGGCACAGATGCAGGATAAAAGAGAGGAAAAGTTGAAAGTCAGTGTGTTTTGTCTCATCATTTTGTTTAAAAGTGTTCATTTTGAGATTTTAAAATGAGTGTGAGACAGAAAGATACCATTGTTTGGTTAGAGTGTGTTTCCATCATTGCTTTTCACACTCTGCCTCACTGACCCTCCCTCCAGCCACGTTCCCACCTTCCCAAACCTGCTCATTGCCTTTCTCTACCAGATGCCCAAAGACCACCTGCCCCACCTGACTCCCTCATCCACCTGCTCACCTGTTTCCACTTTCCACATGTTAACAACGTTTCTCCATGGGTCAAATCTCCACTTGAATGAAAAATTCATGCTTATCTTGGGGCTTTATGACAAAAAAAAGATCAGTCACACAAATGTTTGCAGGCACACGCTAAAAGTGCAAAGTTGCTAGCTTAGCCACAGTCATACATTAGTTGTCTGAAAATAAACATGGACATCATAAATGCTACAGTGGTCAAATATGTTTGACTAAATGAGACAAAAGTTTGCTTTGCATTTGGTCTTTAAACACATTAAGTAAAAACTTTTTTAGCTCAGTTTTATGTCCACGCAAACTTCTGAGGTTTGGCTCTTTGGCTGCTAACTGCTGCACCAGTTCACCTTAAACATGGTCATTTGATCTGCTGGTAATATTTATGATTTTTCTAGTGTTATGTTAAAGTGGAGCTGTGGATGCATACTTTGTTTCTGTGCTCTCTACAGCACTACTGATGCTCCAACTAATGGCCAGGCAGTCATGACAGGCTCAGATGCCATTTTCAGGTGATTTTGACACAGTGCACAAGTGCACATGGAGAGTCAGACACCACCATGTCAGATGAAGTCACCCCTTCATGGGGGAGGTTAGTTGATTTTATATGTCTACAGAATAGTACATCACTGCACAGACAGGTCAAGGTGCTTACAGAGAGCACTGACTGACCTTGCACCATGTACTGTCTGATCATTTCTTCTTCTGTAAAAGATATAGAATAAGGTGCAGGTGGCTCAGTGGTAGAGCACACGCACACACATGTCCAGCGGTCTTGACGTCTCAGTGCAGCGAACCCCGGTTTGACTCCTGGCCTGGGGTCCCTTTGCTGTGTGTCTTGCCCTGTCTCTCTCTCTCACTGTCCTGTCTGTAAAAACAATAAAGACTGTACCTACAAAGAAAGATAAGGTTGAAAAACAATTGTTCTTATCAAATTTGTATGTGTGGAAAAAATTTGGTGATAAATAAGCTTAGTTGTCATTCAACTGCAAAAGAAATACGTTTTGGCAAAAAAGAAACACTACAGCACTGCCTACTTTGTGCACTGTTACTTGGCAACAGGGAAAAACACAAGAGGAGAGATGGCAATCAAAGGTATGATTTTGACGATGGAAGATGGAAAGGTGGAGGAACATTTTATATGAATCTTTCCAGAAAAAAGGGGAGGAAAGGCACTTAAGGGATTCATGTAAAGGGCAAAGACTCTCAGTGTCCACATAAAGTGAAAATCCATTCTGTAACGAATGCAGGTGGCTTTATATAGATCAGCATTTATGTAATAAAAAAGTCAAACAAATACAAGAATCCCAGGTCGTCAGGTTTCATCTGTTATGCAATTTTGCCTGAAATTCAAAGAATCTGATTTTTCAGCTCATCTACAGAGTTTGTGGAGTTTTGGGTCAAGGATCCTTATTCATACAGTGTACTCTGTTATGTCTAGATTTATGTAAGCATGAACATGTAAAATAAATCCATGCTGGCCTTGTTGCAAATTTTTTGACAGTAGAAAACTTACAGTACATAAGAAACCTCGTATCTACAGGCCTGACAAAGGCCTCATGCAAGAGGCACTTCTAAAACAGATTTGTTCTGGTGTGGTGTGCATGAGAGATTTAGGAGAGCTTTGTCTGGACCAATTTTCTCTGAGATATTTAGAGGTGATTCAGGTGGTATGAGTCATGCACAGATAATTAAGAATGACAAGGCATTCATTTGGATGAATTTAGAGTTAAGATACACAACTTAAATAAATTAGTATAAGAAAATAATAAATAAATTCCAATGCAAATTTAATAACCGTATCAGAGTGATGTGCCTCATGATTTGCCAAATTACTGAGAGGCAATCTTGCATCGCATTTTTTTTTTCCTGAGAACTAAAATTGCTAAATTTGCCCACAGACAGGGACGAGCCTTATAGAGAAATTCAGTGGCACTGATTATAATGATAACCAAATCTTGAAAAGGCACCTCTACTCACAAACAGGTGGCACTCATCAGGCTGAAACAGGTGACTCATGACAAGTTTGTGCTGTTAGAAAGTTTGGTGAATGCAGCTTGAGACACGACAGGAGGTTTAAGACAGGAATAAAAACATACACTTGTATACACCTCCATTCATTAGTAGGACATTATTATAATACTGCTGCTTTTCTCCAGTGTGTCTGTCTGTTATCTGATAGCACATTTTGCAGCTGCTGATGTTGACGTTTCATGTATCCTCAGATTTGTTGGGGTCAGGTATGGCTGTGCTTGGGTCCACCTTGGATCAGGTCTCTTATAGTCATTGGCTTTAGGTAGGTTTTTTTTCCTCCTTCGGCTTCAACATATTGGACCAGTGAGTATCCTCACCAACAGCCCTAAAATTAACTGACTGCCTAAACTACCCCATAATGTTATTCATGATATTCTCCTCTCTGCTCTCTTCTCTTACTTTCTCCTCTCTATTCCTCTCTGTTCCACCTCTCTGACTGCTTTATCCTTACCTCTTTCTTCTTCTCTTTCTATCCCTGCCCAGCATTTTATGCCCCTCTCTCTTTCTATACATTGCCCTTCCTCTTCTCCCTCTTTTTCTCTTTCTCCTTGACTTCACACGTTTCAGCCTCCACCTCTCTTCTTCCATTCAACCGTCTCTCCTTGTCCCTTTCCTTTTCCCACCTCTTTTTCCTCTTTTTCTTCCTCCTGATAGTGATTTCCCACATTTGCCCTCTCCCCCTTCTCTCCCCCCAGAGGCATTTAATCAAACAATGCCAGCGAGATCCAATAAGATGGCATCCTGAGCCAACTGTGTGTGTGTGTGTGTAAAGCCGGCATTCTGCTGAGCAATACTGGCATCCACAGCAGCCTCCTCAGTCTTTGTGCAGGCACACTTTCTAATCGTGAGGGGGGGAAAAGCAGGGGAAGCCTGGCTGAGAGAGAGTGAGGGGCGAGCAAAGAATTGCAAAAAGCGAGAAAAGATAGTGAACCAAATTGAGGGAGAATGTGTCAAATCTTCCGTTTGAATTAACCGAAGAAAGCAGAGTGCGAGGGCTGTGTCGCCTATTTGCTTCAGCTCGCTCGTCTGAGCCCATTGAAATGGGGATGATCCATGGGCTTTGTTCTGTGCAGCTGTGTACAGGCTCCCGGGGATGCAAGCCGTTCCAATACCTGTCGCTTCACCAGCTGCAGTTACACGCGGCTACCACAGGAGAGCAATAGTGTCAAATTCATGAGCACGAGAACCCATCTGAGCTGGAAGCTGACAATGTCCCTGCACGTTTAAAAAAAAAAAAAAAAAACAGAAAATGAGAGACAAAGTAAATCTAAATATAGAGCATGTATGTTCATTCAGTGGATGGCTACTAATTAGTTTTTTGAAAAGTAATTAGGCTCAAATGCCAGACAAGAAAATCAGTACATGCACCCTAATCCTTCAACTGCTGCCTAAATGCCCTGAAGCAAAGCACAAAAAAAAAACAAAAAACAGCCAGGTTGGCAATTTAAATGTATCTTATGTAATGAGTCTGTTTGATATGTACATTGCAACAACTGACTGCTCTTAGACACTGAATCCATTCAGTTGTTGCACAGAATAGACCTTCTCCACTGCTGACATCTTGACTTGTCATAGCAGGACGAGCACTGGTGTAAGTAATAATATTAATTAGGGCCCTGTTCCATTTAAGTGTTCATTAAGCTGTGCCACTGAGCTGACATGAATGATACAAGGACTATCATACAGCCATATTAAAGTAACTGATTACACATACGATTTTTTTTTATGTTGTGTCAAGATGTAATGGAAAGCTTAATAATTTTTTATATATTCACTTTCTTAATGAAAGATGAGGCGTGAGTGAGTGGACCAATGCTGGAAATACATGAGGACACCTAAGTCAAGGTAGGCTAATGATGAAATGTGTCTAAAATGTGCAACAGATCAAATAATAAAAAAATCTAATCAGCCAAAATAATTCAGATCACCTGTATGTGTTTAATATGGGTGTTCAGGACCTTTATTCACAGAGGTGAAGTCAGAATGTGTTTAGCTGAGTAGCTAGCTTAGCATAAAGACTGGAAAACAGAGGGAAACAGCTAGCCTGGTTAGCTGAGTGTAGCTGCTCTGAACTTTCATTTCACCCATACAGCTTTTCACCATATCACTAATATACACCTCATAATTGGGGACATTTTGCCTGTGTGTACAGGGACCTCTAACACATGTTAAACATTCATAATATACACCTCATAAATTTCATAAATTGATAACTTTGACAGAAGATTGTGTTTTGATCACTTGAAAGTTATCTAGCAAAAATTAGCATTGCACTTAACATTTCCACATTAGATTCCATATCACTGAGCTAACATTGTTAGCTTCACATATCCATTTTACTACCTGTTTCTCCTTTGGAAGTGGGAATAAGTAATGGGGGGGTGTCCGTAACATAGATCATTGTTATAAGACTATGAGACTAAAATGTTGAACTATTGCTTAAACATAAAATTAGCTAACATCTTGTAAAACACCCAGACCACATTAAGTCATTAGAAATATGTCCATGTGACATTGATCCAACAATAAGATAAGGATGTATCACTTATATCAAATAGTAAAAATGATAATACAAACTAAAGAAAACAAAACCCTAAAAAAAAGATTAAAAAAATTCATTAAATATTAAGATATAAGATTAAATATTTAAATATGTGTTAGTATTCTTCTACATAAAAGGTGAATGCAGAGTAAGGACACAATAATGTAAAGGAAGAAACTTTCTTACAAGTGGACAGTTTAATTAGTTGTTAAATCCTTTGTCTGCTTGCTCTACCGTACCTATTATATTCTAATTATCTTAAATGATTCTGCATTGTGTCAAGTGCTTTTTGCTCACTAACAGTGTCCATGTGGTGCCAACCCAGGGCAATGGCTTATTTCAAATTTTTTCTCCTGGCAGTAGAATTGCTGATGAGTGTACTTTTTCTCTGCCTGCCCCACAGCCTGTATCACTAGCACTTGGTCCTAATTGTAAATCAATGGGGAAACCCAGGCAGCAGGTTTCATTTCCACTGCTGTTTGAGGTGATGGAGGTGATGTGAGCGTGGGGAGGTAATGGTGATGAACACACACTGACACATAATCTCTCAAATTTTTATCAATACACATTCTCTCTGTGACAACTCAGCTCTCTGACTGGAATTCAAGTCGACAAATACAGTCTTTAATAATCATCAGTGACTCTTTGACAGCCAATCAGATGCATTTACAGTCTGCGTCCATGAGCACGATTTTTCACAGTAAAAGCTCACCTCCCGTGATCTTAATGCCCCATTCAAATCACACAGCCTCTCTGTGAGGCCACGGCTGAAAACAAAGATTTATGAGCATCTCCGCTGGGAATAATTCCAATAATGGTCACCTCCCCAGTAGGGGAATTGTGAGAATTAGCTCGGACTTTTGCCCACTAAGCCAATGATTTTCTTGAAGGAGCTGAAAGACATTTTCAGATGATTGATGAGGTTATTTACAGGGATATTTTGGACAGAGGGGCTTTGTTTTTTATCAAATGTTTTTGGGAGTTTTTCAGGTAGTTTGGCATTTAGCTGATGCTTCGATCTGCACTCTTTCAAAAAGGGAGCAGTTTGGGGTCAATGACTTCCCCACAGACAATTTGGTAGATTTGTGATGGACAGATTTTGTTAAGGAAAGGGAGAACGAGGTGAACTGTCTTAACTGTCATCACCACCTCACCTTAGCTTCTCTGGGACATTAAGGGGCAAAATGCATGTTTTAATGCATTACATGCTCTCCCAGTTTTACACCCACAACCTCCACTGGAGCAATGGGTTATAATGTCTTGCTGAAAGGTAGATTTGAGTTTGAGTTTCTTAAAGTTCATGTTGTGCGCCAGGGGTTAAAATGCAGATGATGTACAGCAACATCTCCAAGTTGAACCCGACTGGAGACCTTTGTTGCATCTCGCTGTCCCTCTCATGTCCTGTCACCTCTCCACATTATAAAGGCAAACACTGCTTCAAAAAAGGAAATTAAAAAAAGCCTCGGTCGTAGGCAAATAGTTTTTAATTCATTTGATATATTTGAATGCCTTTTGTCTTACACTCATGTGTGTCACCTTGTTTTGCTACTCAAAGCGTATTTTTAATTCATTTGTAAAAAAAAAAAACCTTTGTCTGTGTATTATTGAGTAATGTATAAATTATAAGGCCAGTTATTAGTATTTAAAATGACTGTTAATGCTCTGACATTTTCCCCATCCAAGGATAATTTGGTAGAAAAAGTGTGAATTATTGGCTTTCTAATATCATAATATGCTGATGAGGATTAACTGCAGAAAAAAAATCTGCACTTTAACAATGTCTCTCAAACTTATCAGATGAGACAAATGATGTTCCAGATACGAGTATTGAAGATAATGTCCTGTTGGACGGTATACAGGCCTTAATGTAGGCTACAGTAGTTGATTAAACAATCTCAGCTCAGTGTTCCCTTTCTGTTCTCGCTTATTCTGGAGCTTTTTACCAAATAACACGGTCCTCATCAGCAGATTGAGTTTTCTGCAGAACAAGTGAGTAAGTTTACCTTGAGTTGAGCTAATTTTTTTCAGCCTCTGTTTCCAAGATTCAGACTCATTGGTCTCAACAACATTGTATCCATGTGCAGTTAGTAGTGTTGTTTTTGTTTTCAATTCGCACTGATGAGCATTATGATAAAGGCTAGGGTCCTCCTGTGTTGGCAGATATGGACTTTATTGAGAATCATGCACTAGAGAAGCAACGTGCGTGTGTGTGTGTGTGTGAATAACAGCAAATGAATATGTGAATTCAACTACAGTAAAAAGATAGTCACATAATAATTATAAGAGCAGTAGCAGCCGTGGCAACAACAACACTGTTAATATCAAAACAATAAATATTATTATCTTTTTGGTCCAGAAGGTCATTTCAGCCAAAGAGGGTAAATATATGTGTATACGCCGGATGTCAAGAAAAAGAGCCAGCTGGTTTGAGTCTGTCTGTGGCTCATATCTTTATCTATGTCATATTGGAAACCATGGCATTTTGACAGTGTGAATCAAATCTAGTCCCCCTACAGTGGAAGCTAGTTAAATCATTATCTCACATTTCCCTTTGTCTCTAAGCTGTCTTATCCCGGCTCTCTGAGGATGGAAAGACCTCGGCTCTGTTCTGTGTGTGCGTCTGTGTTTGGCTGCATTCAGATATCTTTGTGTTTGTGTGCATATGTGTTCATTTGAGGATCTCTTTGTGCTTTTTGTCTGTGCATGGGCCTTTATGGGTGTGTTAAAAAGATGTGTGTGTGTGTGTGTCTGTGTGTTATCTTCACCGCCCCCACAAACCAGATAAGTCCCACTCAGTTAAAGCTATGAATTAAACATGTCTTCTCTTGTTTATCTCTGTGAGCATGTGTGTGTATGTGTACGCTTCTTATAAATTCATAGTGCCTCACTCGCAGTATTTTAAGTCGTTATCACAGTTGACATACGCTTTCTCCTGGCTATTTAAGGTGTTGTGTGTCACTGAATACACTTCCTTATGTTGTATGGTGTATCTGCTTATGTGTGTGTATTGAGCCAGTCTATCAGTCAGGTAGTCACTTAGTTTTTGTATATGCTGCTAACACCAGACAAGTGTTTGGAGGAGTACATGTTTCTGCTTTCAAGTCTTCTTTTTTCAAGAAACCTACAGTAAATGGCTGGTTATCATTATCTCCCCACTCACCTGAACTGGGCCTTTACCATGCAAACTGCAGATTTGTGTTCTTGTTCGTAGGGACATAAATCTTGTACAATACTTTTCCTTCAGCATGTTGGCCTCTGTATTTATTTACTCCTTCAATGTGTGATCCTTTCAGACTGTCCATTAGATGTTGTTGCCATTTCTATTTGCGGCTTTCATTGACAGAATCTCAAGGTGCCTCCGAGGAGTGGAGAGTGTCCATTTTTGTTGACCTTAGAATTGCTTTTCTGCCTTTTGCCAACTTAGTTTTGCCAGTTTCATGATCTTTAATCTCTAGCACATATTTGGGTGGTTTGCAGCCATGTGTGAAGCCACTGGGATGAGACTCAGTATCTCTAAGTCTAAGACTATGGTATCCTGCCTGAAAATAGTTGGTTTGCTGAGAGCATCCATGGCAATGAGGACTACTATGCTTATCATTGTGACCTGGATAAGCATAAAGATGGATGGATGGACAATAGGTAGCTTTACAATAATATTAATATACTTTAACAGCCAATCAAATTGTCAAAAGAAATGACTTAGATGATTAGACAATCAATAGGCAATCCATCGAATATTCATAACTCAAAATACATAGATACGACTAATCCACACATCCTGTGGTAAACAGAAAGTAATAAAATCATGCAACAAGGAGCAAATAATTCATTCATTGATATTTCAATGAATTCAAAATAAGTAGACACAAGAAATGTTGAAGAGGAAGGAGTGATGAGAGTGTAAATCAGCACTGAGTCTTGGTCACATCTGACAGTAATACACACTGTTGAGACTGATAAATCTGTCTGTGTTGGTAGAATTCTAGTGTCTGATGGTCTCTGTAGGTTTCAATGATCTTAAAGTCTGAACTTTACCCCTGCAGCACTGGTGCCTCCCCATAAAACTTCCCTTGCATCCCAATGATATCTTTCTGAATGTGAGAGGTGGTTGTGGCACCTCACAGGGCAGACATGCTGGTTTATAAAATGACCACCCATGTGCTTGTGTATGGGTAATGTACTGCCTGCAGATACTGCACTGTTGTGGAACGCCAGAATCTGACATCTCTGCAACCCAGCTGATACAGATCTCCTCTGCAGGTATCATGCTTAACCTGGTCCTCACTTTAGGCTGAACCTTATCACAAATGATTTGCTTGTAGTGCTGTGAAGCGATCCATTGGCTTTCTCTAATCTGACACACAAGCTGGCAGACAATGTAACATACAGTATGTCATACAGTGTATCTTCACAGTGTTTATGTTAATTAAAGTAATGAATAAGTGAATATTGTAAAGGTTAAGCATTATTACACCTGCCTTACAGAAGTGTTCTGGGGCAAAACACTGTGTACCAGCTCAAAGGCTGATGTATCTTTATTTATTGCTCTCACACTGGAGTCCCTTCAAAGATGTTTAATTATTACAGTTTCATCATAAACACAATCTGTGGATTTGTTTCTATGTACCCATTCTCTCAGTCCTGGGCGGCCATCTGTGTGTGTGTGTGTGTGTGTGGTTGTGTGTGTGTGTGTGTGTGTGTGTGGGAATCAGAACTGCTGCTGTTGTCCCCGGGGTGGTCACAACAGATGGGTGAGACACAACCACACACACACAGATGCACACGAACACACTATATAAATGACTGCCCCTGTGGCACTGCTAAGTGCCTAAATACCAGTGTTGCTTTGCCTCCTGGTTCCATTCTGCAAGGTCAGTGGATAACACCTTATTATTCTCTCTCTTGCTTTCTCTCCTAAGACACAATAAAAATATCTCAAGAGAAATACATACCAGGATCCAAAAGTCTGGAAACACGAGTCAAAACACTTCCACCTTGCATTTGTTTCAAGCAAAATACTAATCTAATCTAATTCATTAAAAATTACAGCAGCCTATTTGAGTCAAAACTCAAGTCTTTGAAAAATATACATGAATTTCTGAATATCTTATAAGTTTGGTATTGTCAGCCTTTTACTTTATTGACAGCATACACCTGACATGGACACCACAAAACCAGCAACACCAGATGACCCCTGTTATCTCTGAATGATCTAACGCAGAATGCTTGGCTCTCTCAGACTTCAAAGTGCTCCCATAAATGTTCAATACAGTTGGGATCAGCTGACTGTGGATGAAAGTCTATGACATGTTCTTGGTCTTCTTTTGTCTTCAACTAGTTCTTTCAGAGCTTGGGGGTGTGTTTGGCGTCATTATCCTGACACAGTATGAATCCTTCTCCACAGAGTCACTATAGCGTGTGTCTGAAGAACAGTGTAGTTCTTGGTTAGGATGGAGTTAGTTTGGTACAGGTGTCCAACTGCAGAGTACGCAAAACATGTCCAGATTTGAATATTCCCACCACCATGCATGATTGTTGGTTTGATACACTCTGTTATCATTCTCTCACATGTTCACCTCCTTACATAAAGATCAGATTAACCAGTAAAAAGGACTTTTTTCCAGGCATCCACTGTGAAATGGTGGAATTTGATAACCCACCCCAAGTGTTTGGCATTGCCTCCTCCCTCAGGTATGGCTGACAAACTGTTCTCTGACACCACCACAAGACATCCTTCTTTTGACAGTGCTTTTAATGATGGTGTGCTATATTAAAATTCTGTGATGAAGTGGCTTTTTTCATCTCTCAGCGAACTAAGCTTGATGACGATGATCTTCTGATGGTGGTGTCACTTTTGGTTTTCCTGATTGTGCTTTAGATACAAGTGATCCAGTTTCTGCAAAGGGCTTTAGAGTTTCATGCACTGCCCTCTTAGAAACCTTTAGTCTGGTCATGATTTGATTCTGAGAAAGCCCCTCTTTGCTTAGAGTAACAATGTGACTTCTGACACTTAGTTTTGATGTCATGTTTCCCAACATCACAATGCTACTTTGTAAGAGTTGAAACACGTCTATATTTTTAATAGGTGAATGTTGGCTGAAAGTTGAGTTACTTGAGTGAGCCTTTGATGAGTAGATTAAATCCACCAGAGTGATCTGAATGCATGTTTCAATGGAAGAGATACAACTGAAGGAAATCTGCCCTTTTGTTGGTCAACGCCACAAATTTGCTTAAATCCGATTACTGATCTGGAAATAGTGCAGAATCTTAAATATTTCTTTGTCATTTTACATGTAGTAACTTCTTGTGTTTTAAAATGTTTCTGATTCTTAAAACCTTCTGATTATTTCCAGGTTCGTGTGATAATATTTTGATAATATTGGAGATACTCCAATGTGGGCTCAGTCTTTTGAACCACTACAGTTGCTGCATACAGTATATCTCATATATTCTTATGTAGGTAAACTGAACACTCATTGTCTTTGTGGAACACACAAACACACACACACATTTCTGTACGATGATACCAGATGGCGGGCCTCAACATTCCTCCACATGGTTACTATGGGGACCCACCACCACACACACAAACATCCACACCAGATATTCTGCCACTGGCTTCGTAGGGTCTGTGCTAGCAGTGTTTCTCCATGAATGCTAAATATGAGGACATACTTCTCAGCAGAAAAAACTGAGAGGCAGCATGCTTCAGTACAGTATGTTTCTGCTGCTGTGCATGTGAGGATTTCCACTGATGTCATTCATTCATCTTCAACAAACCATCCTAACACTCTACTACAAGTTAACACCTTTACACCTGAAGTTGTACTCCTTAAGATTTCAGTCCTGGTTAATTTGACGATTCCAGCAGTCACTGTGGTAACAGCAGGTACAGTTTAACACTACAGCATTTGGCTGAGCAGCTACTTTGTCAGAAATATAACAGAGGAACAGTTGGTGTATCTGTTCACAGTGCAGCCAAACAAGCTAAGCTCTTGTTGTTTTAATAAAGAAGAAGAAAATAATTGCCAACATGATGTGACTTCATGCTGCACACAGTGTGACTAGTTTTCCACAAAACAGCAGGACAGCGTAAAATTGGTTGGTTTCACATAGTTACCTTAGTGAGGAGTTTAAGGTGTGCGGCCTGTCACCTGCAGCTTTTCATCAACTGTTCACTGTGGATGCTCCTTCTTGTTTATTACGCCATAAAAAAATAAAAATAAATTTAACTGTTCCACTGATTAAAATGATGAATATGACTGTTGACTGCTGACCTCTAAGTGTTTGCTAACAGATCAACTCAAAAGGTGATTTCAGATTGTTCACAACTTGTTTACGCTGCCCCCAGGTGAGCAAAAAAAACAGAAAACAAACAAACAAAAAAAAGTTATTGCAGGTTTAACCGACTGCCTGATCCACTGCAGGTTTTAAGTAATTGGCTTCCACTGTTTTTAAAATCTATTAAAATCTTCTCATAGAGACAAACTGTTGCGCTAATGAATATAATCCACAATTTCCATCATCAAAACATAATAACACACCTATTGCAGCTAATCATCATGTTTATTGCCATTATTCATCACATTTTCCATGCAGCACACCCTTATGTAGTGAGAAGATAAACGAGGATTGATGGCAAAGAATGGGGGTAATGTCTGCCCGACACACAGTCATCTGTTCTCAGCTCTGTTACAGTGGGACCAGTTCGGTTCCATTGTGGCGTTAAAAAGTGATGTTTAACTACAATACAAGTGTTGTTTACCATGATGGATTATAACAGTCAAGGCAGCAGTGTCTCTGCAAGCTGCTTTATAATTGGTTTTGAGAACAATGGAAGCCCAAGGCTTCCAGGAGGTGACGGGTTGCATCTGTAGTTCGACTGAAGCTAAGATTGGTGGGAAATATCAGTCACTATCAACAACACCAACTTGTTCAACATCAACTTGTGCCTTAATTTAAACCAAATCTTAACCCTTATTCTAACTAGACTGTGCACTTGAACCCTTCAATAACCCCTTAGAAAGGTAAGCAGACACGTTTCCTTTTCTGACACAAAAGAAAGTTTCTGAAACAAAGAAAGAAAAGACAGATTGATGCACTTTACTTTGTAGAACAATTTGGTAAAATTTGTTGCTGTGACTCTCCCCTACAGTCTTTTTAAAAATTGCTCCAACATTTTTATAGATATGAGGTCTCATTAGCCATGGCTGGTCAGTGTCAGTGGTCCTTTTGCAGAGAATCCAAGATTCTTATCTCATTAAAGCAGAAGTAGGTAAACAATTTAAAAATGACTTTTAGTTATATTCACTAAAACTGTATCCTGATGGTAGGAGACGAGACAAATGGTCTGTGAAGTCACCTGCTGCCTCCAAGGTCATTTGACAAGAATCCACTGCATCCTGGTTAAAACAGACCAATCACAACAGAGTCTCTGACAGCTTCAATCACTGATTCTGCTTCGCACCACCACACGTGCTAACTTGGAGTGAACTTAAGTTTACACCAAAGACAGGTAAACAGAAGAAGAGCACAGAAGAAAAATTAATTAAAAAGAATAAGACTGAGCAAAACGGAGGGGGTGGGCTTTAGAAGTGAGCTGGTGTGCACTGTAGAGAGAGAGAAAGGGAGCCGAAATGGACACCAGCTTTAATTTACAAAATAAAAGATCCTTTAGTTGGTAAGATTAAGAGAACAAAGAGTACAAAATGTACTCACTGGAGCTGTGGTAAATTAACAGTGACATTGATGTCTTATGAACATAATAAATAAGCAGGTTCTTGATTAATTCCTCATACAAATGAAAATTAACTAAACAAACCAAGCTAGTTAATGGACCCTGCCTAAGCTGAACCATCAACTTATCAGTAGCACTAGTACAGTTTTACATTATAAGTTATTATGTGTGGAAAACTGGTCACTGACTCTTCCCTTAAAGACTGTATGGCAGCCCAGACACACAGAACAGTGTCAGGTAGTTAGACATATTCAAAATGAAATTAATCAACATGCTGTTTTTCTTTATACCTACACATAACTGGTACAATGAAGCAAATGTACTGTTAATGTTAATATAGCTCTGTGTATGTGTGTGTGTAAATGCATGTGTGTCTCTAATCAGTGTTAGTGTTTCTTTCTAAATCTTTAAATTGACCCAAGAGATATTGATGAGGCACAGAGTGATTTGACAGGTGTTTGTGTTTGTGTATGTGTTCTTGGTTTTTAAATCTCCAGATTCTTCAGTGAGAGCAGACAGGACCACGCTCTGCCTGCAAACTAGGACTTCACACACCCACACATCCACACACATTTCCAAACATACGCAGGAGTTTTTGATATGAGGACTGTCAGCGACACTTTAATATGAATTTTACATGTGTTTTGAGGGTGTGGAAGGCTTGTTTACTTCAGTAATCTGGGTAAACAGTGGAGTTCAGTCTGTATTTTGAGTCGTGATGGGTTTTAGAAACTGTCAGAAGGCTTATTTTCCATCCCCACCTGAGATGTAGCTAGTGAAATGTTTAAGAAGCCCTAGACTCAGGGAGTAAATGACACTGTTTGATGGCACAGGCCGTGCTTAAATCTTATTTCTCCATATTCCCTCACAGACACAAGATGGGAAAGTTTCTGTCAAACTGTTCAAATCAAACAGAAAGTGAAATGATGCAGAAAGGTTATATTCTGGGTCCATCCTCTCTGTCTGTGGAAATCCCTGCTGTAGATACCCTACCATCCACCCCTGCCACACAGACACACTGGGGCTCCAAGACATGTACTTGAATTCAATTTAGAACAAATTAAAATAAAACAATCTGAGGAGATCAAATAAAACAATCTGAGATTTTGTCTGCCCGGGGTCTGTGCAGCGGGCCCCGAAGCGATCTGTGAGGTGAGGACTGAGCTTTGGGAGCGAGCAGCATGCTGGGGGCCCGCACTGTATTCTCCGTCACTGCCTGGGTCTCTGTCTAATTAATAATGTGTGTAATCAAGGGAGACAGTGGAGGGAATCAGGGAATGAACAGAGGGAGACAGGGACGCAGGGAGATAGAGAATTAATGGCTTGTGTACTTTGGGATTGACTGAAAGGATGGAGGAAGGGGGAGAAAGAATGAAAATGTCCTCCCATTTTAAAGATGTGTCTTCTGTCACTCATGTTGGTGAGTCCAAATTTCACACTGGTGGAAAAATGTGTATTCAAAGTGTTTTATTTTATTCTTTGTACCTTTTGTGCTCTTTTTTATTTTTGTATTTTAGACACAGGCCAGGAAAAAACCAGAGTCAGACAGAATAGTGCTGCTTTCCTGTTATTGTTCACTCCTTCGTTAGGAACATTTTGTGCACATACTTGTGTAATGCAAAATATCCTAGAAACAGACTGAACAAACTGAATTTAAGAGAGTCTAAATCTGGCTGATGTTAAAATCTGTCCTTGGAACTGCAGGTTGTTCTTTTCTTTTATCAAGACTTCGGCCAAAATGTAAATTTTATATTTTAAAGCTCAGATCCGAATAAATTGATTCAGGACAGAACACTTGGGTTTTGGAAGCAAAAGCATGAACCTAAAGAGGCAGAAAAATCACTTTTGGTTTAAAACAGAGAGATAGATGAGAAAAGATTGCTGATGACTTTGTAAACTTCAAAGTGTGTTTGTAAAATTGTGTACTCCAGATCTTGATGGCAAATTTAACCACTGAGAGTTTCAATTTTATTATACTGATTATAATATTGTCGGGAGGATATTTGCAGGCCATCCCATTTCATTAAGTGAAAAATAGAGGGTGGAAATTAAAATTGGCCAGCAGGGAAATGCTGATTAATTTTTGAAGTTTCTGTCTCACCAAGGCACATTGGCAAAATTGGATATCTGGTAAATCCTGGAATGAACCAGACATTGCTCAGCAAACTTTTTAATAAGGCCCACAAAGAATGCCTCAGTGTACACTTAAACACTTTTAGAAATTTTGATTTCATACTAATTCAAATTCTGCTGGAAGATTTTACACCCTCATACCCCATAAAAGACAGTTCCATGTTACCTTGGAGACTCACTTAACTCACAGATAAGGCTCCAGTCTGCTCAAGAACATTGTGGGTTTAGGTTAAGGATTTTGGAGAGCAGAGTTGTGCTGAAGAAGTCTGCTGGGCTCGGAGCCTGAAGGTTGATGACCTGAACACATCCATGGTGTCAGATGGTGTCTGTTGTCAGCCTCCATGCCATCTCCATATAGTCCATCCATACACACACCTGTGGCACAGAAGGACCAAATAAATCACAGCCTGGATGGGGCGTTAGTAATTAGTTATTATTCAGCCTTGATAAATTAGATATTAGAGATTAACCAAAAATGTAGATTTTTCTTTTCTAGAATGAGGATTTAGTGAAAGAACAAAACCTACAAAAGAATTCCAGACAGTTTACCAATGACTGAGTTTGAAACTGAGAAAACACATTTAAAAAAATGTCATTAAATAAAAAAGAAAAATTACTGTGCATTATGTGAACTTCCTTGTCAATACAGATATTGACAGTGAGGCAATAATCTCATAATGACAAGTAGAGCTTTCAGAAATCTTTTCTGCATTGCTGGCGAGTAGATTTACCTAGGAAGGGAGTTTTCCAAACTAGTAATCTTTCCTTGCAAATCCATTGGATATAGTGAATAGTGCCATGGCACTGATAAACACAAAATTTCTTTTAGATCACAGATTGCATGTTCTAGTTAAAGTAACAGAGCCTGCTGGGTCCATAACCCAGGTTTTGATCGATCATGCCTGTCCATGTTTACACCCATGGTTTCAGACAAATGGACAGCCACTGCCAAAATTATATTAACATAGTTATTTTCTATTTTTGCTGCTGTAGTGTGCACTTTAGCGTTTTAGCTAGCAGTTGATAATTAAGTCAATTAAGTCAAGAGGAGAGGTTTGGAATCCCAAAGCTGCCAGTCAGACATTTGTCATTGACTGTTCAGGATGACCTATCAGTGCCATCCCATGGCAGGGGCAAGAGACAAATGTGACTGCAGTGTACCTTTAAGGGCTTTCTAAAGGTAATACAGGTTCCAGTCTCTACGGCAGTGTGGGTTCAAATCCCACCGCTGTCATCATTATCTTCAGGTACTCAGAAGTTCCATTTAGAATCTTGCAATTACAACATCTGAAAATGCAGGTTATCAAGAGACATTCAGAAAAACAGTGTGAGTAGAGTGGTGCAGTGGAAGCGTGCTGGGCCCATAACCCAGATAATAACCCACATAGTATGTGGAGAGGCATCAAGACAATAACGGACTATAAGCGCAGTGATCAGCTGGTTAGCCACAATTCCATCGCTTTGACACACCTGGCAGCAGAGAGAGTGTTCACCTTCCCCGGCTGGAAGAACAGCATCAGCCTCTAGTCCTGCAGCTGCACCAAGTGTGGTATGGCAGCTGCACTGCACAAGGAAGTCCTCTTCCAGACCTGGACTCAATATACGCTGGCCGGATGCAGAAGAAGGCCCGACATATTGCCGCCGACTACAGGAGGTCCAGTAGGACAGAGCACATTCCTCTCCTCATCCACAGGGAAGCAGATGAGCATGTCAACAATATCAAGTTCCTGGGCATCCACATCACATCTGACCTGACCTGGTCCATGAACACAGCTCACCTGGTAAAGAAGGCTCAACAAAGACTCTTCTTCCTCAGGAAGCTGAAACATGTGCTGGACTCTCCCCTCAGCTCCTGACAAACTTCTACAGGGCCACAATAGAGAGCATCCTCTGCCTCAGTGCAGCAGTGTGGTATGGCAGCTGCACTGCTGCACAAGGAAGTCCTCTTCCAGACCTGGACTCAATATACGCTGGCCAGATGCAGAAGAAGGCCCGACATATTGCCGCCGACCCTACCCACCCGGGAAATGGACTGTTTGTACCGCTTCCATCTGGAACACGGTACAAAAACATAAAGACAACAACTAGCAGACTGAAAAACAGCTTTCTTCCCCAGAGCTGTACAATGCATTTCCCCCTATTGACTGCAGCTTGAACAACTGACTCACGCCCCTACTGTGCGTTGCTGCAACTTTGGACTTTAGTTAGTGTACATTGTACATTATTATTATTATTATTATTATTATTATTATTATTATTACTTACTTACTTACTTTACTTACTACTTATTACTATTATTATTCTTTTTACTATATTTACATTTAAAGCTGGAAGTCACCAATACCAATTTCGTCATGTGAAAACATGATGACAATGAATGTTTCTTGATTCTTGATTAACATTCAGGCACTTGGAAGTTCTACCAAAAATCATGTGTTGCAGTTGAACTTCGTCTTACAAGTCTAACAAGTTGAGCAAACTGAAATATCCTCACTAGAGCGCTGTTAAAACGCTTATGTAAAATAGTCTACAAAGCTTTTACTTTACAAATAAATCATCACCTCCAAATCGTCAAATGAAGGCTCACTGTGATTAAACTGATATGAATGTGTTGTACTATTATTGTTGAGCATTCATTTTCTGGTTAGCTCATTTCAAACCTACATCAAAAGTTCTTTACAAACACGTCAAATCCAATAAGGAAAAAGCTGAATACAGCTGTGTCTGTTTGGAAAAGTTCACCATCATTTTTCACAAGCCATGATAGCTTTTGAGCTAGCAGCTGACTACATAGTCCTCAAAAGGGATGGGTAGGAAACCCATCAGATATCTGTCCCTCACCATTCATCTGCTTTTTTTTTCTCTTGGAAAACCCCTCGTACACGAGGGTGATGGTGTGAAGATTGAGGTAGTGTGGCCGAGTGGTCTAAGGCGCTGGATTAAGGCTCCAGTCTCTATGGAGGCGTGGGTTCAAATCCCACCACTGCCATCTTAACATTCAGGCACTTGGGAGTTCTGTCACATGTTGCTGTTAAGTAATATCTTGACACTCTGGTAGTCCTAAATTCTATACAAAATCTCCAGATTATAGAAAGCTTGTGAAAAAAAAACATCTTAACAAGTGATACTCAGAAGTAAAGTCTGCTCTCATGGCATAAGTGTGCATTCTGTGTCCTTGCATAGCAATCAATTGTTTGCTAATGAAAGCATATCTCATGATGAAAAGCTGAGCCATTAAGCACAACCTTTACTTCTCTGCATCGTTGCTGCCCACTACATTTATCTAGTTAGAAACACTGCCAATCTAGTCCTCACTTCTTAAAAGTCCACTTGGTTTTGCAGGTACTCCCAAGTCGCTAATGGGTTAGAAATTCCTTTGTAATCAAACATTGCGGTCGCACACCCTGGCAAAGGCTACTGAGAGCAGAGTGGCGCAGCGGAAGCGTGCTGGGCCCATAACCCAGAGGTCGATGGATCGAAACCATTCCTCTGCTAAAATGCATCTTGAAAACCAGCAGTACTTTCCAACTGCATCTAATCCATCCACACTCACACCCGTGTCCTGAGACCAAAAAGGTAGCAACTGACACAAGTGAGTTTCTGCTATCGTGGACAACGATGCTTTTGAGCTAGCAACTGACTACATAGTTAACAAAAGGGATAGGTAGGAAATCCAAAGCTACCCATCAGAGCTCTACCCTCACCATTCATCTGCTTGTTTTGTTTTTTCTCTTGGAAAACCCCTCATACACGAGGGTGAAAACGCATGAAAGTTGAGGTAGTGTGGCCGAGTGGTCTAAGGTGCTGTATTTAAGGCTTCCAGTTTCTAGGGAGGTGTGGGTTCAAATCCCACCATCTGCCGTTGTTCCTGTTGCCATGGCGGCATGTAAACATGCAGTGGCTTGGTGCTCTCGGCTTTCTATTTTTTAATTTATGTTTTTAGATGTTTGAAATATCCTGAAATATCCTCACTAGAATGCTGTTAAAAATGCTTATGTAAAATAGTCTAAGAAGCTTTTACTTTACAAATAAATCATCACCTCCAAATCGTTCAAATGAAGGCTCACTGACATTTAACTGATATGAATGTGTTGTACTATTATTGTTGAGCATTCATTTTCTGGTTAGCTCATTTCAAACCTACATCAAAAGTTCTTTACAAACACGTCAAATCCAATAAGGAAAAAGCTGAATACAGCTGTGTCTGTTTGGAAAAGTTCACCATTATTTTTCACAAGCCATGATAGCTTTTGAGCTAGCAGCTGACTACATAGTCCTCAAAAGGGATGGGTAGGAAACCCATCAGATGTCTGTCCCTCACCATTCATCTGCTTTTTTTTTCTCTTGGAAAACCCCTCGTACACGAGGGTGATGGTGTGAAAAGTGAGGTAGTGTGGCCGAGTGGTCTAAGGCGCTGGATTAAGGCTCCAGTCTCTATGGAGGCGTGGGTTCAAATCCCACCACTGCCATCTTAACATTCAGGCACTCGGGAGTTCTACCAAAAGTCACATGTTGCTGTTAAGTAATATCTTGACACTCTGGTAGTCCTAAATTCTATACAAAATCTCCAGATTATAGAAAGCTTGTGAAAAAAAAACATCTTAACAAGTGATACTCAGAAGTAAAGTCTGCTCTCATGGCATAAGTGTGCATTCTGTGTCCTTGCATAGCAATCAATTGTTTGCTAATGAAAGCATATCTCATGATGAAAAGCTGAGCCATTAAGCACAACCTTTACTTCTCTGCATCGTTGCTGCCCACTACATTTATCTAGTTAGAAACACTGCCAATCTAGTCCTCACTTCTTAAAAGTCCACTTGGTTTTGCAGGTACTCCCAAGTCGCTAATGGATTAGAAATTCCTTTGTAATCAAACATTGTGGTCGCACACCCTGGCAAAGGCTACTGAGAGCAGAGTGGCGCAGCGGAAGCGTGCTGGGCCCATAACCCAGAGGTCGATGGATCGAAACCATCCTCTGCTAAAATGCATCTTGAAAACCAGCAGTACTTTCCAACTGCATCTAATCCATCCACACTCACACCCGTGTCCTGAGACCAAAAAGGTAGCAACTGACACAAGTGAGTTTCTGCTATCTTGGACAATGATGCTTTTGAGCTAGCAACTGACTACATAGTTAACAAAAGGGATAGGTAGGAAATCCAAAGCTACCCATCAGAGCTCTACCCTCACCATTCATCTGCTTGTTTTGTTTTTTCTCTTGGAAAACCCCTCATACACGAGGGTGAAAACGCATGAAATTGAGGTAGTGTGGCCGAGTGGTCTAAGGTGCTGTATTAAGGCTTCAGTTTCTAGGGAGGTGTGGGTTCAAATCCCACCATCTGCCGTTATTCCTGTTGCCATGACGGCACGTAAACATGCAGCGGCTTGGTGCTCTCGGCTTTCTTTTTTTTAATTTATGTTTTTAGATGTTTGAAATATCCTGAAATATCCTCACTAGAATGCTGTTAAAAATGCTTATGTAAAATAGTCTAAGAAGCTTTTACTTTACAAATAAATCATCACCTCCAAATCGTCAAATGAAGGCTCACTGACATTTAACTGATATGAATGTGTTGTACTATTATTGTTGAGCATTCATTTTCTGGTTAGCTCATTTCAAACCTACATCAAAAGTTCTTTACAAACACGTCAAATCCAATAAGGAAAAAGCTGAATACAGCTGTGTCTGTTTGGAAAAGTTCACCATTATTTTTCACATGCCATGATAGCTTTTGAGCTAGCAGCTGACTACATAGTCCTCAAAAGGGATGGGTAGGAAACCCATCAGATATCTGTCCCTCACCATTCATCTGCTTTTTTTTTCTCTTGGAAAACCCCTCGTACACGAGGGTGATGGTGTGAAAATTGAGGTAGTGTGGCCGAGTGGTCTAAGGCGCTGGATTAAGGCTCCAGTCTTCTATGGAGGCGTGGGTTCAAATCCCACCACTGCCATCTTAACATTCAGGCACTTGGGAGTTCTGTCACATGTTGCTGTTAAGTAATATCTTGACACTCTGGTAGTCCTAAATTCTATACAAAATCTCCAGATTATAGAAAGCTTGTGAAAAAAAAAAACATCTTAACAAGTGATACTCAGAAGTAAAGTCTGCTCTCATGGCATAAGTGTGCATTCTGTGTCCTTGCATAGCAATCAATTGTTTGCTAATGAAAGCATATCTCATGATGAAAAGCTGAGCCATTAAGCACAACCTTACTTCTCTGCATCGTTGCTGCCCACTACATTTATCTAGTTAGAAACACTGCCAATCTAGTCCTCACTTCTTAAAAGTCCACTTGGTTTTGCAGGTACTCCCAAGTCGCTAATGGGTTAGAAATTCCTTTGTAATCAAACATTGTGGTCGCACACCCTGGCAAAGGCTACTGAGAGCAGAGTGGCGCAGCGGAAGCGTGCTGGGCCCATAACCCCAGAGGTCGATGGATCGAAACCATCCTCTGCTAAAATGCATCTTGAAAACCAGCAGTACTTTCCAACTGCATCTAATCCATCCACACTCACACCCGTGTCCTGAGACCAAAAAGGTAGCAACTGACACAAGTGCGTTAACTAAGTGAGTTTCTGCTATCGTGGACAACGATGCTTTTGAGCTAGCAACTGACTACATAGTCCACAAAAGGGATAGGTAGGAAATCCAAAGCTACCCATCAGAGCTCTACCCTCACCATTCATCTGCTTTTGTTTTTTCTCTTGGAAAACCCCTCATACACGAGGGTGAAAATGCCAAAATTGAGGTAGTGTGGCCGAGTGGTCTAAGGTGCTGTATTAAGGCTTCAGTTTCTAGAGAGGTGTGGGTTCAAATCCCACCATCTGCTATTATTCCTGTAGCCATGGCGGCACATAAACATGCAGCGGCTTGGCGCTCTCGGCTTTTTTTTTTTAATTTATGTTTTTAGTCATCTTTTTAGTTATTTTACAGTCTCCTGCAGCAGCAGCTAAGTACAGTAGGGCCAAGTTGTTGGAGACTGGGGAGAGTGCGGGTGTTTCCACAGCTGGATTTTATACCACCAGAGATTCAGCGGACCGCTGGAGGCTTTCACGATCCCTCCGTTGCCAAGGAGATGAAGCTGAGGATCGTCTCTGCAAAGATCGACAGCTGTGTGGTGATCGTTACCGAGACCTGGCTGGATAACAACATCCCAGACGCGGCAGTGGAGCTAGCGGGGCGCTCTCTTCTCCGGGCAGACAGGACTGCAGCCTCAGAGAAACACAGAGGTGGAGGTTTGGCTCTGTACATTCATAACGCCTGGTGTACAGCCACGAACTTCATTGGAACATACTGTTCTCCTGATCTGGAATATCTGGCAGTGAAATGCAGGCCATTTAAGATGGCTAGAGAGCTCTGTTCTATCCTGATTGTAGCCATCTACATACCACCACAAGCTAATGCTAAAAATTTGCACTGGAGGAGCTGTACTGCATGATCAGTCTGCAGATGAACAACAATCCAGAGGCGGCTGTGATCGTGGCCGGAGACTTTAACCACGTCGAGTTAAAGGCAGTTTTCCCCAAATTCCATCGTTACATAAACTTGCCAATGAGAGAGACAATCAATACCTTGGATCAAGTTTACTTGTAACATCCCTGGAGCATACAAGGCTGTTGCAGCTCCACACCTGGGCATGTCGGACCACATCTCTGTGAATCTGATCCCTGCCTATAAACCTCTGATCTGCAGGACAAGACCAACCACCAGAACTGTACAGGTTTGGACTGAGGAGGTGTCTTCAGCATTACAGGACTGCTTTGAGTGCACTGACTGGGAAGTGTTCAAGGAGGGCACAGATCTGGATGGATACACGTCATCGGTTCTGTCCTACCTAAAATTCTGTACTGATGCTGTTCTACCCACAAAGACCATCAAGGTTTTCCCAAATCAAAAACCATGGCTGGACAGCACAGTGAAGCCCCTACTCAAAGCCTGTGACACTGCCTACAGGTCAGGTGACAAGCTGGATGGAGCAGCAGAAGTGTGCTGGGCCCATAACCCAGAGGTCGATGATGAAGATTGTCTTGCAAACCAGCAGTTGGCCATTTGTACTCATACCAATGTTTTCAGACAAATAAGCACTTTTAACCAAGTGTATTGCTGCTATATTAGACAATGTTGCGTTGCGAATGTGCATTCTGTGCACTACCTTTACAAACCATGTGTTGAGTGTGACAAGATGATCTTGCAGATACACAACACTTTGTGCATTGCTACCAAGTAGATTTCCCTGGGAATGGAGTTTTCTGATGTTGTTCTCTTGGTTTCGCAAGTCCATGGTATTTAGTGGATAGTCCGAAGGCACTGATAAATACAAAATTCCCTTTAAATCACTGATTGCATTTGCATGTTCTAGTAAAGGTAACAGAAAGCAGAGTGCTGCAGCGGAAGCATGGACTTTAACCCAAGGGTTTATGGATCGAAACCTTACTATCATAATAGAAAATGTGATGAACTAGAAGCCTTCCATATCCTATTTCAACAATCTTAACCAATCTTTTGCTAATGGTAAATTTTGTCAATAAGTAGAGCTACATGCTTTTTGCACCATATTCATACATACCCACACTGATAATTATTTTGATTAAATACCACAAGTCTTTCAATTGAGATTTCTTATTATACCTTATTATACCTTATTCATGTAACAAAGAGAAATTGCAATATCTTCTGTAGCAGCCTCTGACTTTGGTTGCCAATCCATGAGTTATTCTGCACATTTTCCACGTCTCTGAATATTATTAGGCTTATGATCAACAGTTTTATGGATCTGTAACCGGGGAAAATCCAGCTCCTCGGGTAGTGTGTTTGAGTCACTGAAGGTGTTGTTCTAGTGTCTCAGTGTCTCATGGGCCACAAAATGAATTCAACTGCTACTGATTGATTTGCTTCACTTATATGATTGGTACAAGTGGTCAAGGCAACTTTCTTTAGCCTCAATGGATATAGAGGTTGGTGCCCACATCTTACTCTGTTTTTGAGTTTTAAAAACTGCGGGACTATGATGATCTTTATCATGTTACCTCACAATGCCAGTGTTAGCATGTTGTTTATATTAAGGTACATTTGGCACCTTTTGGCAAAGTAAGCTATCAGGTACATAGTAGGCAATTTAAGAGATTGAAATTGGCAACTGTTCTTCTAATGTAAAACTATTGGCAATCATTCTCTCATGTTAAGCCCCACTGAGTTTAGAAGTAGGCAATGCAATGGGATAGAACCAAATGTTCTGCTGTTGCTGCTCCCACAGTCTGGGCCAAGACATGGGTTGCTGTGTGGAACTGCTTGAGTGAAATGCTTTTCTGTACAGTATATCTCAATATTTTGGTAGGTTCTAGATACCTACATTTCCACTTCCAAGCAGATCATTTTAATTGCAGCAAATGTCTGTTTTTTAAGAATTATTGAGCTCTTGATAACCAGTTGCAGATACTTCCCTTTTCAAAGTACACATATTTTTGCTGTTGTTGGGAGTTAGGTATTATTCAAAGCCTCAAGTTCAAGGATCAAAGTATTTATCACATATAATCATACTGGATATAATCATAGTGAAATGTGACAGTTAGATTCTTCAGTTATGCATAAAGAAATGGAGAAGCACCTGGAGAAGTCCATGCCTTCACTAATTACAAAAAGAATAACTTTTGCTGAGAATGCTCACTTTTAAGGATTCATTACTGAGCACTTGTGAACTCACTCGTCGGACAACACAGTGCCTCAAAACAGCAATGGTATTACAGATTAAGCCATCTAGAACTGGCATGCCCCAGCTAGGTCTCCTCTCGTTTTTGACACAAACCAAGTTTCTCCACCTTGTAATGCTCCTCAAGAAACGTGTGAAAACCAGTTGCAATGCTTTATATGTGTACCAGTGCACCAGGAGAAGCAGTGATAAGTTGAAACTGTTTATTTATCAGCTGTAACCATTTTGCTTGAAGTTGGTCCACTGCAGCTGGGCATTTTAATTTTAAAATTTTAAGTCAGTGCAACAGAAATCAACTGTTCTCTCATCATATGTGATGTGTATGAGGGAGTGTGCCACAAACACTGTGCTTTCTTTTAGTGAACTGAAAGATTTGTCAGAGATTTCATTTTAATACCATGTTGGTTACTAGGTCGGGAAAATAGCACTTTTCTACACGCAACCACAATTATTTTGGTTGACTCCATCAATATTCTGTTATGTACTGTGTGTATTTCATTTATTTTTCTGTAGTGCTGGACACAAATATTCAAATATTCCACTAAAGGAGGTGTTTTGCAGAACCTGGCTGACCAGAAAATTAAAATGGAGCAAAAAACATTTCAGACACCCTGCTCATTGATCTCGGACAGTTCAACCTACCAAATTTTACACTGCCATTATTCAGTCTGTTCCATGCACACCCATCACTGTCTGGTTTGGATCGACCACCAAACAGAACAGGAACTGGGAGTGCACCAGTCACCCCCTATAGTATTGATAAGTACCTCATACAACTCAAATCCAAACTATCCCTTTGATGTTTTATGTTTGCCTTGTCAAGATATTATCTGTGTTTTTATCTGTACACGTGACTATTTCTGTACATGTACATTGAGGGCAATGAAAAATCACAGTCTTTGTATTTGTATGGATCTGATCCTGATATATTTATGTGGCTATGTGTAAATGAAAGTGCCCTCATTCAAATTTTATCTAGATACACTTGAAATGACAAGTATAAATGGGGCCAAGGTTAGATCAGTCCACTCCAGTCATGTTTGAGTGTAAAAACAGTGTTATTATTTCCATCCTCAACATTTCTTGTACTGTAAATCACCACTACTTGTCCTTGTCCATGAAACATGGTTCCAATAATGTCTCATGGGCCCATGCAAGTCCTGGTCACCTTATTGGTTAGAGTCTTTGTCCTTCTTGCAGTGGTTTTAGAGAAAAAAAGACTTACAGCTTTTTAATGAATTCACCCCATGTTTTTCTGAAATAGAAATGACAATAGTCATAACCTAATCCTTCTGTTTTAGAATTTTAGATCTGAACTGCCAAATTGTAGATGGAAAGATTCTAAATTGGGACAGCCTGAGCTACAGTGTGAATATAGTCAAGAGTTGACTGTGTAAGTCTCCTCCTTTTGAGCCTCTTGTAGCCCCGGTGGCCAAGGATCAACTCCCACCACACATTCTTACATCTGTCGTTCGTACTCTCATCCTCCCTGTCTGAATAAATAAAAAATACCACTGCTGAGTGGCCTGCCAACTTTCCTCTTAGATGACAAAAGTTGGGACCTCATATCCTTCTGTTCTCTACCAGAGCCTGGAGCCAGATGCATAAATCTCTGTGTGGATTCAGGACAGAAAAAAAACAGAGGATTAGATCTTTTCATTAGACCTATAAAGCTCTATGAATACACTGTTCTGTGTGGCTCACTTCAGTTACATACAATTTTGCGAACAGACATAATGGCCACTCCTACATTTAGCCACAAATGGATGTTGACAGGACAAAAACACTTATCATCATAATGTGCCATGAAAAAAACACATGCTTTTCATGTTGCATTAGCAATGTCCTTTGAAAAGCAACAGACAAATGAACAGACATAATTTATTTTACAGTATGGGTTATTGTCTGCTATTCCCACATTACTGCTTGATTTGGGGAAAAAATGTACTCATGACAGAATATAAATCATGCTTTCAGAGAGAATAACACACCTACAAATGTTATTATATGAAACATCTGATAACTAATAGCCATCAATAATGAACTGAAAATGTCTTTAGTCTTTAAGGAGAGGGGAAAGGACTTACTATAGTTTGGGTAACAACATCACTGAAAGACAACTTTTGTACTATTCCTAGAAAGACATTTAAAGGAATAGTTGTAGTAAAGAAAATGTGCTTTGTCTCCTTCTTGGTTGCCTGGCAACTGCTTGAGCCAAGAATTATTTTGGTGTGGTGACTTTTTGTATGAATTAAACACACAAAATACATGAGTTGATTAATGAGCTTTAGATGTGCTGGCAGGCAGATTTCCTCCCTGTATCTAGTATTTATGCTGAGCTAAGATAACCATCAATTTAATAATTAAACTCAAATGCAATCATATAGCCTTATTGGCATGTCTGATGATGTGAATGTACAGAACCACAATAACATAGAAGGAGGATGAATTCTGATAAACCCCACCACAAACACAGAAAAGGCCAAGGTAACTGTCTACTCTGAGGACACTGTCTCTAATATTACACTCTAATCCTCAACCCACACATCTTATTATAGTGCCTGAAAATCATCTGCACTACCTCCACCTTTCCTCTCTTCTGTCTTTCTTCTTTCACTTATAGTCCTAATATGTCTTTCATATGATGCCTCAGTCTCACACATTATTCTGCCTGACCTCTTTTCATCTCAATCTCTCTCTCTCTATGTCTTAATTTCACTTTTATTTGCTTTAAAAAAACGCTCTGAACTGTTCATGTAAATACACAAATGCCATTTTTTGTGCTGTCGATCACTGGTCTAACGCAACAATATTTCAATTTAACTTTTGCTCTTTTAGCATTGAAAGATGTTATTATTTGAAAAATTCACATAAGAGGAGTTGTATTATATTCTTGTTTACAATACATATAAAAGAACACTTTGCAGGAGCAGTAGCAACCAAAATGACAGAAATGCCTCAGTAATGATCACTTAACTACATCAGGCCTGTAATGGTGTGATGCTAAACACACTAAACATCTAGTTTTATTTTGAGCTTCTTGTCAGTAGTTAACTTCTTTTGTTCACTTTGTCATACAGAGCGAATGTGAGCTAAACACATAAAGAACAGGGTGTCTGAAGAGTCTTGTTCCTGAATAGAAGAAAATCATGGTGCAATCACTGTTCAAACTTTCATACAGAGCGACGATCGCAGGGAGCAGGAGGTTTGTAGTGTAATTGCTTTGTTAAATGTTTGTTACTGAAAAGAATAAGATGACTAACATGTAGGGGAAAACACACGCAGCCAGACACTGTTCTTGTATTCCCCACATGGTGTCTTTGTCAGCGCTCGAAACTATTGATCCTCTTCAGACCGTGCACTTTTGTACCAACTTTTGTCCATCCAGTAGTTGTCAGGATTTCACTCTGAGCTCTCCAGAATATCACCTCTGCTTTGTGAATATTTACATTTACAACCCATTTTATAAATACAATCAAGAGATTCCACCAGCCACACTGACTAACAGCAGCTTTGTTTAAATAACATACAGGGAGCTCTGCACACACATATCCATCAGAGTTGTATCTGTTCAGCTCAGCCAACTTTAATCAGAGAACATACTGTAGATTCACTGGCATAGATCTAAGCATGAAGAGACCCTTTCATGTTATTGCTTTTAGTTCTCCAAGTCTGTTAGATTGCACTCCTACCCCGCCTCAGCCCTCACACATTCACTTTTTCACCCTTTGACTTCCCTATTCATCAGACTGCAGATGTCTATTCTGCAAGTTTTCTCAGTTTCACATGAAGTAAAACATCAATCGCCCCGCTGTCATTGCTGGCCAATTACCTTTCTAAGCTCCCAGAAATCTCACTACAGATTGCTGATTTGCTCTATGCAGATTAAAAAACTGAGTCTATTATTTTCCTTGGGCCTCACTCTATCTAAAGCACGAGAACTTGTAATCCATAATGTAATATGTGGTTGAGGGGGTTTATGTGCGTGTGTGTGTGTGTCATTCTATATATAAAATCAAACATATCCCCACTTGCTCTATTAAGCCCATGATTAGCCCCTGTGACAGACAGGAGCAAGCTTAGTGCTAACTCTGCTCGCCTTGATCAAAGACACACATAAAAGTGCATGTGCATATATAAATATAAAATCATGACACTGGGATACTAATACAGGGACACACACCCACACATGAATACAATTTGGACTTGGACTGAAAATGGACTGTGGTTGTAGGAGTGTGCTTCTGCATTAATGCTGTTTCTTTGTTAGTGAATGTGATTCCATGCCTTTGTGTGTTTGTGTGTGTGTGCATGTCTGTGTCTGTGCCTGCACATGACTAATGTCTGTGGTAATGAAGTTGGACTTTCCTAACAAGTGCTTTTCCTTCGTCTGTCACCTCTAAAAAAAGCTTAAAAACATCTTGAATCCACCCCCCCCCCCCTTCATCAAAGAGCAATGGATTAAGGGGGAAGGTAAAAATAGCCCACATGAAGAGACATGGGGAAGACTTTTTAAGTTGTGGGCAGATAGAAAAAAATCTGCTCCCTTCTCCCCTCACTTTTATCCCCCGTTCATCTTACACCCATTTCTTTCCAAGCGTTAAGCATTTCATGCGTTCACTGTCCATACAGAAACCTTGTACATCCAATTTGTGTTTTATTACTGTATTTGGAATCTTTCATATAATCCACTGAATCAGTCCAATTTAGCATCATAATCTTATTATATTGCTACAGCTGCCAATGAAATGTGTACAACATGATGGTTTATGCAGGTGCCGAAGCCAGTCCTCTTCCATCCATTTCAGCCCCATTATCCTGTACTGTAAATACACTGAATGGAGAAAATATTGGGGACTATTCTTAAGGTGTAAATAAATACAAATTATTCAGATATGGACAGAACAGACATTACACATTTTGTCATTTCTAAATAATAATCAGGTTCAGACTTTTAGTTTTAACTCCCCCTCCACCAAAGTATATGTTTATCTTGGATGTGTGAGCTCCCTGCAGAATGATATATGTGTGTTATACGTGAGTTTGACACTGGAAGGCTGTTTTCACATTAATCTGCTGAAGGGGGAAAGTTTTTCTGTACTCACCTTAACTTTGAGTCTAAGATGAACAGTGTTTTATTATTTACTCAGTGCTTTATCAATCCTTGTGAGTTCGTTATTGATTTCCCAATCAATGCACCCGAGCACTTTAATATGATGAATAGCTTACTGTTCATCCACTACTTCTTTCCTCACTTTTAAAATGGCTAAATTTCTCTATTACAGCCCTGAAGTCACCCTTTGTGAAAGATGTTGTGTTCCTCTGGGACTGCTTAAGACTCTTGTTAGAAATTTAAACCCTTTTTTTTTAAGTTTTAACCTTCACTACAAAGGCCTGAGAACACTTATGATAACCTGAGGGAGAAGTGGAACAAGGTCTTAAGAGGTTTATGAATGGGTAAAGATGCAGACAGGGAGAGATAGGAAGTGATATTCTTTCAAATTTTAGTCTCCCGAGAGAAAGAGAGTGGTGTCACACCTGTGAGACGTGTACTGATAAGGGCAGGCTCATCTCAGTCTAAAAAAATGTGAACATTGTGGATGGTCAGGACATTTTATTGCAATGTCTACTCACTGACAATGAAACCATTATCGCCTATTTGTTTACCTTTTTGAATTCTTAATACTTCAAAAGTTTAAAATTAATAAAGGACAGCAGATAAGTTTAGCCTGGACTTCACAAATGTCTGTGCACACCCACAAACCTTAGCAATTAAGTATGTAAATTAATTGAGTAATTGCAGGCTTTTCAAAATGTGAGTCATTGCAGTCAGCGGGGCGCAGCTTGTGGATGATTGGCTTTTTGGTCCACAGTACCCCAGAGCCCATCACTTCCTCCTCTGTCTAATACTCACCAGCAATCAGATAGCTTATGTACTTATAAAGACAAAAAGAACAAGGGAACAAATAGAGGAAAGGATGTTGCTGCTGAACACTGCTGACTTGCAGCCATTGTTTGGTTTTTAGCAAAGAAATATCTGTGTGGCAATTCTCACATCCAGAAAAGGAATGAAAGAGGGAAATTTAAGAAAGAAAAATGGCACAGAAGGGGCCGCACTGTGCTGGTGAGATGATGACATATAGTCCACCAGGTACCAATGCGGTGGTTATCAGGCAACAACTATGTTACCTTCCTGTGTGATGATTGCTAGGTGAACAACATTTTTACACTGTACAGTAATCTGCATTTGCATGACTCTGACTGTGCAGTGCAGCGCGATGCTTGATGACGTTTTGTTGCATTACAGCGAAGGTTGAGCTTGAACTTTTGTTCTGGGTGAGTCAATGCAGTGGTCACATTGTGCTAATGTTAGTCTGGCCTTAAGCTGCAGGACGTTTCAATATCATGTACATTCAGTGTAAGTATAGCCGGTTTAGCTGTAACGCATCTAATTTTGGCTCTAGACTCCATTTGCATGAATGTTATTAAAAGACAAGAGACCCCTGTTTCATTGTTCTCTGTGGTTCTTAGTTCTTTAAAGCACATGACGGTCCAGTTACAAGCAAAGCTGCTTTCTCTGTCCCTCAAAAAACCCATAATGAAACATTTTCATCAATAACATGCTGAAACTTGATGAAAGGTTACATCAATAAACTCTTTATGTAAAGTAGTTATTTTGTTTGTGAAGTCTGTCAAGTCAGGGGGTCATTTGTCAAAATCAAAATAATTATGTGCAGCACTATCACACATTGAAAAAGATAATGTCAGTATGAGAATAAACAAATGACTAAAATCACACTCGTGAGAGCAGAGCTCCACCATAAGCTGAAGGAAGACAGCAGTTGCTGCTAAAGCTGTCTGCAGTGGAGAGAGCAGCAATATTACCAATGTCATGATCTACTGGGCGTCTGAGTGAGAGTGAAGAAACACAGGAGGGGGGACTATATGTGAAACCAACTCTGCAGTGAGGCCAAGTATATATGGCGTAGCCGGTCCAGAAAATAAGGAGTCTGTGGGGACGTTTAAGGACAGATATATGGTTTATCCTATTCTCAGGGAGAGAACAGGGAAATGAACATAGGTTTGTACAAGATGGGGCTTAGAAAAAAAGATCCTTCACACACATCCACACAAATAAACAACAAAGTGTGTCTCTCATACCACAAATCTGTCATCTCTGTGTGGCGAATGGGTTCATGCTGTAGCCACTGAAGCAGACAAGCTGGTAAGGTAAGGTGAAAAAAAACATTTTCTGTATATTCTGTGTATTCAGCTTAAAAACACAAACACACACACATGCACGCGCGTGCACACACACACACTCACACACAAATACTGTCTTCATATTGATCAGTAAAGCTGAAGATGCAGCTTCCATCTTCATTAACTGCTAAAGTTTAAGTCAGCGTGAAGGTGAGAGAGATGAGATTTCTGTGTGTGCGTGTGTGTGTGTGTTTGCATGTGCCTCTGTGTATTGTTGTCATCCTGCAGAGTTTCCATCCCTCAGTTGTCATCTGCATCTCATTCTTTCAGAATCTTTTAAGAGGCTTTCACGCCAATCAATCCCTCTCTGTCTGAGCCTCTGTGTGTCAATCTCTTTCTGCCATTCTCTTCACCTCTGGAAAACAAAAAGTTGCAGAGTCATGGACAGGAACTTTTCTTCGCATGGACACCACTCATACTCGCCGCAGATTGCCGAGGAACCTCTAAAGTTAAGACCTCGGGTGAAGGTGGCCACAAAACAAACACCACCCTCCCACAGTCTCTGGCTCTGACAAAATAGTCTCTGCAAGAAGGACAAGACAGGTGACCACCCACACATCTGCCATTTGGTGGATGCCCTAAATCCAAAGCACCCTACACGGCCTGTTGGGCATTTGTAAGTGAAAAACAGAAGTCAGTGTTCACTGGTGTTATAATGAGGTCACCCTGCCTGCAAACACAGAGAACAGAGTTGATGTTATTTGCTTTGTCTGTGTTTCAGTGACATTTTGTGGATGGCCTTCAGATTGTAGGTGCTGGTGGAAAACCACTGCCGATTCTGACTTCATTTTAAGCATGGACTACATCAAGGTTAATAAACTGTCCATTTTGTTCAACTTCATAGTGTCTTTTTGAAAGACCCTTCTAACCAAATAAACACCAGTGTCTCTCAGATCCACATCCCAGTTTGTGATGCAAGCTTTCTATTAACAAAAACTGCTGTCTTTGTCCATTAAAGCAAATCTATTCATCACTTCTATATTCAAAATGGATCAGTAGTCCATGTAATGTGAAAGGTTTAACCTGTTGTATTATCTTTGTGAGCGTTTATTCCATTTATAGCAGGCAGCTTTTTCAGTAATAAACTACCTGCTCAATACCAAACAGCAGACAGACAAAGGTGAGAGACTTTAGAGACCAACTGGTGAACTCAGTTGACCATTCAGAGGCTGCAGAGCCCAACATTTCTCTCATGTGTTTTGGAGACCAAAACAGAGATAGAGGGAGAGGGCCAGAAACATGAGAAACAAAACGCTCACCATTAACAGTTTAATAAGGTGTTAATAAAAAGAAAAAAATTAAAACAGTCTTGACAAACCTGTCGACAAAGCTCGCCAGAAGCACTTGACAAAGCTCCTCCAGAGTGGAAAATGTACAAATGTTTTAACAGGCAGATCTGTGACTAATAAATTGACTTTGACGTGTAAAGTCAGTGAGATTCACCTCAATGTACCACCACAGAAGGACATTTTTTTCAAATCCATTATGTATCTATGTCTTTTCTTCTGTGTTAGAGTTCCAGTAATAAAACTTAAGCATCTATCCAAAATGAGTTCTGTCCTATATCTTTCTGACATGATCTCTACTGGAGCTCATACAGGAGTTGACAGACAGAGATATGCAGCCAAAATAGGCAAAACTTTTTCATGATTGTATAGCATGGTATATTTTCATTTTAGTTGTACTAAAATGAAAATTTAAAAATTAACTGAACAGAAAGATAATAAGAGCTTATTTAAAAAAATGTAAATATCAACTATGTACACGTTTCAGTATTCAGTTTGGTGCAGACAGATGGGCCAATATTTATTTAATGTCAGAAAGTTTCCTGGAAACTATGACGAAAGTGAGGAATCAGTGTGGAAAAAAGAAGGAAAAATGGCATAGTGAAAGAGAACAAGAGTATTTTTATATAGAGAGAAAGAATGGAATATGTCATTCAGCATTTTGATCAAATTTCAAATCTGCAACATAACATTGGCAGCCCTCAGTAATGAGTGAAAACATTACAATAGTTAAATTTTTACCCCAAATTTTTATCTTTGGTATGATTCTCTTACTTCTGTAACTGGGCGGTGAGCACTCATCTGTTGCCTTTCAAGCAATCAGAATCTAAAATGACTTTCATTATGACTGCTGTTTATTTACAATCAATCATAAATATTTGTCTATGGTTGATATTGATTTTTACAGGGTTTTTTAAAATTTTGTATTAACATACAACAGTAAAATTAAATAAGCATTTCTAATCTTTTTATGAAACAGTCTCCAATTCTTCTAGAGAAACAGACTATTAGAGTGGCAGTTGTTACCTGCTGCATGCGGTCTATGCAGCACAATGTGGCACTACTACTGTGATCGATTGATCTGCAGTTGTGAGCCAGTTATGTGTATTTTTATATTAGCTGTGTGTGTGTGGGTGTGTGTGTGTGTATTTGAGCCTCAGGGAAGTCTGACTTCCTGTGATCAGTCTTTATGATGTTGGTTATGGCTGTTAACTTTATGACCCCACAGAGGACAAACACACTATCTTATCACACTCACACACACACACACACACACACACACACTGACACATGCAGACCTGTGCTCCCTCTAGCAGACACTGATACGTCCTGTGCTGTGTGTTTCATGGGACAAACAGGACATTATGTTGACTGATCTGTGGGGACATCAGCTCAGAGAAATGACTATTGATCTGAAGGATGAGACACTTCGCTTAAAGGGATTCCTGCACAGTTTAAATCAAAGCCCCTGCCTCAACAATTTCAATTAGCAATACTATTTATAATACAGAAATTATAACTAGATACAGAAATGTGGTTTCAAATGACCACTCAGGCTCAACAATCATGCATCGCCACAGTTACAGAAACCAGAGAAACAAGCATCTTGTAGATCTTACCCTCATTTTACTCCCTTGAAATGCAAATGAACTTGTTTCAAGAATTTACTTGAGCTGCTTCATTTCTGGCATAGTGTCGGAATGATGACCCATATTCTTTAAAAACATTAATTTTCTTGGTAGATATAATACTTCACAAAACACAAGTCAAAATATGAAGGGAGGCTTGAAATAAAAATACATAATATAGGAGTACATTTCTCAGTGAATCTATGAAAATATATACAATACTCACAAAATGTCAATGGTGGAAAACAAATGAGGGTAAAATTATAAATACTGTGTAGAGTATGTGGGGTAAAAAAGTGTTTGTCTAAACTGTAAAGCATGTGAAAAAGTAAATATAAAACTTTTTGACAAACAAGGAATTAAAGGTACGTGGGCATCATAGCAGGTTCAGTCTAACTGTGACAAAAGCCTGCGTTGGTAGGAGTGTTGTTTCAGGTCCTGGTGAGATGATGAACACTCACTCAGTGTGTTATTTGAAGTTATACCAAGGATCCTCTGCAGCTTCTACAGGTGCACCATAGAGAGGATCCTGACTGGCTGCATCACCGCCTGGTACAGCAGCTGCACCGCCCTCAACCGTAAGGCTCTACAGAGGGTGGTGAAAGCTGCTCAGCACATCACCAGGACGGAGCTGCCATCCATGGAGGACCTCTACACCCAGCGGTGTAAGGAGGAGGGCCACCAAGATTATCAAGGACCCCAGTCACCCAGCTACAAACTGTTCTGCCTGCTGCCGTCTGGCCGACGGTTCCGCAGCATTCGAGCCCGAACCACCAGGCTCAGGGAAGCTTCATACCGCAGGCCATAAGACTTTTAAACTGTGTTCACAGCACCACCACTTCTTAATAACCCACCACTTCTGCTGTGTATATTCTCTGTTGTATATATATCTAACTTACATTTACAGTTATATTTATTGCATAACTTATATTTTAAGGTCTTTACTTATTTTATTACTCTAGTTTATTATTTATGTTTAAATTTTATTTTATTTGTTATTTTATTTTCTAAATTATCTTTTTGCTTTTCTTGTTTCTTGTTTCTTTAGCATTGTTAGGAGAGCCTGGGACTTAAGAATTTCATTACCAATGATTGCTGATGTAATTGTTGTGTAATGACAATAAAATTCTTGAATCTTGAATCTTGAATCTACATACAGTTCTGGTATAAGTTTGAACATGACCTCATATTATCTACTGGAATACAAAGCTCTGAAACTGGTATGACAGAAATGGAAAAATAATAAAAAATTAGATCTCTAAATCTGTCTGGAAGCCCTCAGATTCCGCTGATATCCTTGAAACAGTATCACCGGTGAGAACCTCATATCACCTTGTGTCAAAAATACAAACTTTCCCTTTAAGACTCTGTTGTTGGACTTTATCTGCAGCCAACCTCTTTTCACTTTTAATACCACCAGAACAAAACTTTCTGCTCAGCTTTGAATAAGTAATACTCTAAAAATTAATGAAGGGCTTTCTTTCTAAGATATCAGCTAAGTAGGAGGTCAAATGGAGTTTCAGGTTATTGACTATGTCGAAGAAAAGCTGCCTTTGTTTCTCTTTTTATACCAGTTGGATTCCGCTGACCTCCATTGCCAAAGGGCTTGGATTAGTGAGGCACTGGCGCTTCATCAAACAGGATTTTCCATCAGCGGTGGGCAGACGCAGCCTGACAGTGACTCATACAGGAGAAACCTAGGTAAAAGACGCTTCATGGCAAGGATTTACTAACCCTCTTTGTCATTTTGTGTCTCTCATTCTTTAGGCTCTTTGTTTTACTCTCTTTGTTTTGCTCTTTGTGGCTCCCACCACTGTCTCCATCTGTTTCTGCATTGTGGCCACACTAATAGCCTGCAATCATCTTTCCAGTAATGTGCAGTATGAAGAAAGAATAGTTTTAATTTATTTTCCTTTTTTATCAATTCTTCAGGTGAGATAGTGGAACTGTTTCAAAGCTACTCAGCTCTTTAGCCTAATTTTTAATGAGTGCTGGTCTGTCAGCTGGTCGCTCCTCCATTTATATCTCAACAACTACTGGATGGATTGTCATGGGACATACACATTATTCATTTGTCCATTATCTCGGTTTATAGCCAAATACCTGCAAAACTGTCACTCTACCACAACAACAACATGCTAAACAAAGCTGCTTAATGTGGTAAACATTGCCTTCGTTACCTATTCAGTTCTTTTCACATTATTATTTCCCATCTACAATAAAAAATCTAATAAGAAATGACACAAAATTTGACATCACTGGAGTTTAATAAAGTTTGAGGAAATTATTATTCATTTTCTTTCTCAGAGTGAAATGACTACACTGATAAATTCTTTATATGTGATGTTAAATTATAGCAAGACTAGAGAAATTAGATGGGAAAGGTGTGACGTTGCCTGCATGTTTTAACACACTTTTGTGGTGTGTGTTGTGACTGAGCAGTGTTTTTCCTCCATATACTCACACTTAGGGAGACTGTGCTCCTATTGTTTCTTTCCTTTGTTCTCTCTCTGCATAATCTTCCACTTTCTCCACATTTGTGTCTCTGTCATGTCATACCCACCTCATAACCTCACATGTGTGCTGGAGGGAAAGCTATTTCTGTGAGCAGCGAGTAAGGTGACCTGCTGGTAAAAAGAGTGAAAAACAGCACGACAGGACCCTGTAATGTGCTCTGAGCTGTTTGCATGTAGTGTACGCATGTTAAAGTGTTAGTGTAAAGTGTTTTTAGCACTCAATGGACAAGTTATTACCAACACCAGTCCTCCAAGAACTTGTGTGCTCTTTGATACAGCTTCTCTCTCTCCTCTGTTTCCCTTATCCTTCATTTTCTTCTTCATTTTCTACTCCTTTCCTGTTCATGAAACACAGACGCAGGGGGAAAGCTGACCCTTAAAGCTTTCAAGGTCACTGTACTTAGTGACAGTGTCACACACACACCAAGCTCTTCTGATTCATACAGACTGCAGGACACTTATTAACTGCCTCCATCCAGCAGCCTTCACTGCTTTCAGCTGTCTCTAATGTCCACACATCCACATGGATCCACTTCCATAAGATGAAGTGTTTTTGTTTTCTTTGAGTGGCAAAATGGATTGATCCAACTACACTGGATGGGAATACAATGGAAATTATATTGCATTATTCAAAAGAAGCAATATAATGTCTCCATAATGCAAAACTCTCTGAAGGTTATTCATTCTACCTAAAACACAAAGCCATCTCCAAAAAGAGTAGATTTCTAAATAAATGTACAATGTCATCTTCAGTTCTTTGCTCACAATATAAAGATGTTTCTGAGGGTAGAATCATCTCTTTTAGAAAACAAACAAACAAATGAATTTCAAAGAGCAAAGCCTCTCTGAAATAAGATGCATCATGCTCCAAAATGAAATCCTTCCTGGTCTGTTACAGTGTGAACAGAACATCCAGGATTTGGGAGCTGTGTTTTTTTGCATGTTATGAAAGTTCAGATTGTGTTTTTGCTTTTCCACCTGAAATATGTATTACAGCTTGAGGTGCTCAGAGTGTGGCTGCTCTGACTGAGAGGAAGCTTATTCTTTTGTTCTGTCTGTGGTACACAACAAAACAACAACATTTTTTTCATCTGGGTTAAATATTAAAAGTTAAGACAATGAAAGTGCCAATAAAGGAAAGATACTCTGGTTTTTTAAATGCAAGGGGTTTATCTGTTTGGAAATACATTAAAGCTGCACTTACATATATTATATTAATATAATAATAATATATATAAGCACACAGGAAGTTATCACCTGATCTGACAACCCGCTCCTGCAGATAAATTCTCCACAACATCAGAAGGAGACATCCGTTCCTCACCCAGGAGGCGGCACAGGTTCTGGTCCAGACTCTTGTCATCCCACTTACTAGACCAATGTTCTCCCACACTATATCGCTCCTCTGCTCCCTGCATCATCAACGGCAGCCGCTTCATCAGTTACTGACTGCCAGCTCACCAGGCTAATGCGACACATCGGCTGCACCCTCTCTGCTCACCCTTTACAGTCGGCATTGTGCATTTACTTGTAAAACATAACACTCCTCAACACGGACAACTGAGAGAGAATTTTCTAAAAACTAAAAAAGGTCACAAAAATGGCAGCAAGTTTTTATATTTGTTAAATCTTGGGGGTCGGGTAACATTATTTTCAAGAGTGTGTCAGGTTGAATAGAGCCTGAGTTTAAAACATTGCAAAGCAGTAGCACAAAGGGAGTCTCATGCATACACGGTAACGAGCCTTCTTATATTTGTGACAGAGTAATATCAATCACACAACAATATCGAGATTATGTACGAGACCAAGTAAGGCTGCAGCTGCAAAACCCTTAAGTGCACTGAGCTGAGGTGTGTTTTCTTGCCCAGGAATTCAAGTGTTCATTTGTCAGAGGAAGAAAAGTGTTTTGTTTCAGAAGTTACTTAAGTTAAGATCAGCTCGTGGTCAGAACAAAACAGCTATTAATTTATCAAGTGGAGATTGGGAGACGGTCTTCCTGCAATCTGTTTGTTTGACTGATTCTCAGGTGGCAACACAAAAAAAGCTCTGAGACAAAGTTCAGGCAAGGAGTTCATCCATATCTCTTATCCTACCCTACCTACTCATCGCTCACTCTTCTGGCCTCGTCCACTTACACAAAACCAAATTTTCAAATTAAAAGCGGAAGCTGCTGAATTCCAGCAGTGGCGGCGCTCGGCCACTCTCGGCGCCGGAGCAATTCAGAACACCACAGGGGATGTCACCACCTTTCTGTCGGTCCAGAGAGCGAGTGTTTGTGCAGGCAGAGGCTGATTAGTGATTGCTGGCAGCGCCACAGCAGCAGAGTGTGGCTGTTTGTTACCTTGCCGAGAGACCGCCCACCAACCTGCAAATGGCTGCTGTGTGTGTGTGTGTTCTTCCTTGGCAGAAAACACCCGGCTCTCTGTCACTTAAGGTACTCCATTTGTATGGCTGTTTATCAGAGGTGTAAGTGCCAAAAATGTTCTTTTTCAAAACCAATATCTGGTTATTATTCACCAGTCTCTTCATCCTTCTGTCCTTCCTTTGCTCCAAGATAACAGTCTCTGGATCATATCGAATACAGCAGAAAAACACTGTGGGCTCATCTGTGATCTTTTTTACTTGTAAGAAAAATAGATCACATTTTCTCTGATCGGAGGATTTTGCTTGTAGTTACTGTTGCATGTAATTACACATCAAAATGTGTAATTCTCTCTTAATTTATGTCTCTTTTTTTCCAGTTTACTAGTTTTGTTTGATGCAGTCATCTATCAGTGTCATCATTAATCATTTCTGGAGTATTGGATAAATATGGCCACTGGTTCAGAACTGAAGCAGATGGATTGGGGATGCTATAGACAATGTAGTCACCTTTGGGACAGGATGACATTATCATTTTTCACATATACATTGGGTGTAATTTGATCAGTGTCTCACCCAGTGACACACTGACAAGAGGAGCCAGCCGTTCGAACCACAAACCCTACGATTAATGGCCAGTCAGCTCTATTGCTTGAACTGCAGCTGCTCTAAATGACAATTTGATCACTGATCTGTGAAGAATTGCAATTTAAAGTGATCAGAAACATAATGCAATTTTATGTTTGCTGATCATGTTTATTTGCTGATCATGTTTATATTGCTAGATTGAAAATTCACTGATAGTTCAATATCCTTTTTGCTGTATTTTCTTTACGGCGGCTGTAAATTATATTCTTAAATTAACATTAAAAAGCCTTCCTGGTCAGCTCCAAACAGCAGACAAAGTTAACGACAAGTCGGTTACAAATTCATGACATGAGTTGTAATAACCTGGAATTATAATTGAAATATTGTTTTATATCCTTATCACAGAGGAAGTGGTTTATATAGAGTATATTAGAATTCTTGCTTGCTTGTTCAGCTGGTTTCATCTCAGAAACAGCCCGCTGACTCCACACATGTCCTTGGAAGCGCAGAAACAAGCAGGTTAAAACAGGTTATTGTCCACAGAGCAGCCTGAGGAAGAACATGTCTCTCTTTGTTTACCTTTCAGCTGCACTTCCAATCTTGTAGGTTATTAGAGAGTGATTGTTTGATAAAGTAGATACTGAATTCAAAGTGTTATATAAACTGTCTCAACATGGAAAATTGGAGTATTGTGTGGGTACACCCTGACCTTGTTAGAAAAGTCAATCTTTGAGAGCACATTATGTGTCTCAGCCTTGGACAAACATACAAATACCCCCCCCTACACACACACACACACACACACCCACACACATATATATTCATAGAGTAGTGTGGGAGTTTCTGCAGGTTTCTCTTTAACCATTATTGTATAATCAAATAGCTGCACACCACACGTTTATCTCACATATTTTCTTGCAGGTCAAAAGAGACTAATCGATAACCAATCACCTCTGTTTTTGATTACAGTGAATATGTATAGGGCCGACATGGCCCTGTGTTGTGCTGGACAGAGTAAAACCTGATGATGATCACAAGTTCACTAAATTATGGAAATATTTGCAAGTATTCTTTAAAATATCCTGAAAATACTTTTTAAGAAATAGCGATTATTATTATTATTATTATTATTATTATTAAATAGCGACAACCTATTATCTGTTTCTGGAGCACAATACAGGGTCTCATTCTGTGGAGAGAGTTTCAAATTAACCTGCAAACAGTAAGTTGAAACAACTGTTTCTAAGGTTGAAAATAACCTTTCATGCTTTGATGTAAGACAAAATTGAGGGATGAAACAGCTACTGAGCTTGCACATCAACGGATCCATCTCCATGACAACTGAACAAACTTCATCCCCTGATTAAGGCTCTAGGTATAAGCTCTGGAGAAAGCTGGTACATGGAGTTTGACTCGGGACAGTTTGAGTCAACTTTTTTATCTACATCTGAATCACCCATAGAGTATTATGTATAAATGAAATAAAGTTCAAACTTTTTTCAAAAGTGCATGTCTTTGGTGAGAATGGGCTAAGGAGGTATCTTGTGCCGTCTTCACTTCAGTTTCTAAGCCAATTTTGTATAGAAAAGCAAAAGAGGGCAAGAGGGAATCCAGTGAAGTGAATGATCTAGGATCAGCAGCAGGAAACAAGCTGGTCCTCTTATCACCTGTCTTTCAGTCCAGTGAAGGATCAGACACCAGGACGAGAGAATGTGGAAGTAAAGGACTTAGAGCAGAGGACAGAGCAGCAGGTTTCTGAGAACAGTATGAGGAAGAGGAGACATGCTGGGGGGGGGGGCAAGAAATAAGAGTGAGAGGAAATAAAAAAGGGTGCGCCTGCTCGTCTTCTTATCTCCTTCCTACAAATCCACTTTCAAATCAGAGAGAAAGAGAGAGCGTGAGAGAGATCCAGGCAGGGATGGAGCAGTAGGAAGCAGGCTGAAGCTCTTATCTCCAGCCTTCAGTTGAGTTTGAGCACCAACAGATGGCATTGTAAAGCTGTCATCACTGTAGCGTTAATAGAAAAACCTGATCCCATCATGCCACAGAAAAGAATAGAGACCTTTCCTTTTCCTCTCTCTGTTTCCTCTCTCTCCTCTCCCTTTTGGCTGGAGCCCACTCCATCAAATTAAATCACATTGTATTACATCCTTCCCTAATCATATTACATCCTAGTTTCATATCCTAGAGCTCTCCGGATTGAATGCCTGCTAGTGTAGAAGGGTTTGGTAATATAATGTGTATTTAAAGGATATCATCTGCTGCTCACTACAGTAAAGCACACCCACACTTCCTATCTCTGCGTGCAGCAAATAAATGGGAGGCTATTGTGTCATGTGTAAGAGTTTACTTTAGAATTACATTTTCATGGCAAGATAAGCCACTGAAGCTAATCCCATCATATCTACTGCAGGCTGACCTGTGTTGAATGGGTATCACCGTGGATCACGAGCCTTTACAAGACGATATTCCATTTGTGTGTGTTTATTAAGTACGTGCTAACTCTATTTTCAGCCTTTCTTTCGCTCCGTGAAATCAACTTTTATATCACGGGTCGCAGTTTGTAATAGAGGCAGAAATGAAGGTCATTAGGCCTGTGCTGCAGCTTTTCACACAGTTTTTGCTTCGAAAAATCATCTGTAAAAGACTGCACAGGCCTTAAGAGTTTGACCCTTGTCCTGTATTATCTGATATTTGAATTACTGTGCTCTAATGGGGCTGTATTGGCAAAATACTGATGTGTTATGCCAACAGATGAAATCCAATGAACAACATGTTGTCTACCATAACATGCAGATCAAGTCCAAGTTCCATTAAACAAGACTGTTTACCATCTGGTTAAAGTACACATGGAGTAAAAACAGAGAGGTATTTCACACACACATGGTTTTGTAATAGAAAGCCTCATTCATTTTCTCCATAGACAATGTTAGATGTCTCACAGTTCAAGCCCTTCCTTGGCTCAGGTGGATGCAAAATTTTCCTAGTGGAAACATCAGTACAAAACCTGTCTTAAAAAAACATCTGGTTCTTTGATAACAAGATCCCTGTGAACATAAAGATATAAAGTGAGAAATCAATTATGCCTCCCTTGATGGATTTCAAGAACAAACACCCAATCCCTGAGAGGACAAGGGGTCAGCTTCAGATAAATTCAGCAACAGTGGCGCTGTGTTAACTACAACAATATGGCATTTTTAATAAGCCACAGTTCATGTTCCTCTCACTGGCTTCTTCATAGAACTGGTGGCTGAGACTTGTAGGTACTGTCGTATTTAGAGCCAAACTGAAGAAAATGACAGTTTCTCTGAAACAGACTTGAAATAATTCAAACTAGTGGCTAAAACCAACAGCATGTAAAGGAGTCTTTGATTACTAACCTAATACACTTGATAGTAAACATTATATCCTGGTTATAAGATACCTACTTGCTTTAATTTCATATTTAGATAAGAAAAGTATTATTAATGTTATAATCTAACTCCTGGCACAAAAAAAGCCCTGATGTTAAACTATTTCAATCAGTAAAATAAACTGTACAGTTTAATATGATGATCTGAGAGTGAACGTTTGACTCTGATAATATAGAAGAAAAGTAGTTACTTCGGTCTTCCATTACTGGAAGATCGAGAAACCAAACCCAGCAGAGTGATAAATGCAGTAGAGTCCAAGGAGCCAGAAACCAAAATGAGCTTATTTTCAACCACTCATCTGATAGAAATAACAGTGAGTGCCCGAACGTTCAAAGAGATGCCTGCACTGACAGACAGCCAGACACCTGGATAATGATAGAATCATGTAAATTGGAATTTCAGTCACCAGACATCTACATTTTTTATGTACGCTTTGTGAATGAAAACAGATCTTTGTATCTGTGCTGTGTTCAATCAGATTTAGTGTCAATAGATGCTGTCCTCAAACAGCCAAAAAAACACTGTTGTGATCATGCATCAAACCGTCGCTTGTTGATCAGCGGACTATTTTGAAGTGATGAGCATAATGCATAATGGCATGTGCCCATTGGTGTCCTTGGTGCTAAGGACATTGTAGACTGCCATAAATAGTCACTTTACCTTTTATTCCCGCATCTACTGTTGAAATCATGAGATATCTACCAATTAAAGAGCATTAATTTGTGATAGAGTGAGTACACCTTCTTTTCAGAGCCAGACCGAAACTCTGTAATTTAAACCTTTGAAGATGAATCTCCATTATCCGTGAGGATGTAAGTCCATAATTCTTCTTAGAAATCATTGAAAATAATGCTCCTTTTAACTTCATGTAATCTTCATGTTCTTGTCAAGTCACTGTTTTATCCGTTCTGTTTTTCACTCCACTTCTCTAACTCTCCTGTCTTTTCAGATCCTTTCACTCCCTCCTGCCCTGAAATCAGCTCATTCTCCTCACCTGGTTTTCCCCACCCATACCTACAATGCACCTCTTTCTCTCAAGACTCCCTCAGTATTTATACCAGTCCAGTTCATTCACTCCCCCGCAGAATTTGTCTTGTATGTTTTGTCTAGCTCTTCACTGTTTTTGAATCCCGCTTTGCCTGACCTGCATGTTTGACCCCTTTTTGACCCCGATTCCTGGACTGCCTGCCCCTCGTCATATTTGTCTGCCTCTTTGCCCGATCTCCCGGTTTTGACCATCGCCTGCCTGACCTCAGTAAAGTGAACTTTCTTGCTGCACTGCCTGTGTCTGTGTTGTGCTTTTGTCCTCTTGTCTGCCACTCATCTAAAGGTGCTGCAGTTCCTCAGTGTCAAAAATGATCCGGTGGCTCTGTGCATTCTTTGGTACAGTGCAAACATGAAAAGCTAAAGCAGCAATGACAATAAAAATTAATAACAGTGTTTTAAAAATAATTGTTATTTGGCTGTTTTGTCTTTATTTTTGATAGTGACAGCTGAAGAGAAACAGGAAAAGCAGAGGGGGGTGGCTGATATGGAGCAAAGGGCGAAGGGATGGAATCAAATCCAGGCAGCTGTGATAAAGCCTTAGTGGTATCTGCTTTGATAGTAGGCTACCAGGCAATGAATGTTCCATCACCATGGTTCCCACATCCCTGGATCATTTACACTGTCCTCTGTGGTTCATTGAAAGCCTGGTGACAAGGACAAAAAAAAAGAAGAAACATAATTAAGAAGGTGGCCACATTGTGGCTGAAGTGATAAAGCTTATATTAACATTTATTTAAAAAAACTGGCCTCATTTTAGGCTAAGTGATGATCATGGCTTATGTTAAAGATGTGTATTTGGATAAATTGGAGAAATAAAACAATATATGTATATTTCTAATGCCCCTCTTGATGTTTCTATTGAATGCTTTCTTCATGTGCCACAGTAATGTTTTTAAGTTGAAATATCTTCATTTGGGGGCTTTTCCAGGCAAATATTGATATTGTGCGATTCAGCTAATTAATTTATCTGCATATGCAATTATTAGATTAAAAATTGTAATTGATTTACATCCATAATAAATATATGTGTATGGCTTGGATATATATGTATGTTGGACCTTTGATTTCTTCTCATTATTACGAGATAAGGTGTGCACCTCTGTACCTTCCAGATGTTGCGTCTTGCTACCTTCCTTTCTTCATTCTTTCCTTGTTGATCTCCTCCGTTCCTAACTTCCCCCCATGTTTCGTTTCCCTCCAGGTCATTGATTGTATTTGGCTGGCTCCTTTCCTGAACAGAAACAGTCTCTTTCTCCTGATATCATTCATACCAACCACATTCATACACATGTACCATCTGTACCTCCTTATTGTGTCGAGCTATCTCAGTCTACTACAATAAACCAGTTGTGATGTAGGCACAGGACTGCACTGTGAAACTGTCGGTGGAGACATAATAGTCAGTGTGTGTGTGTGTGTGTGTGTGTGTCTGTGACTCTGTCCCTTTCCACCCCCTCATTTTCTCTCTCTTTCCCTCTGTCTCCTTTTCCTCTGCTCCCCTTAGAAACAAGATAAGTTTGTTGAAAACTCTTTGTTGTTGCAGGCCATTGTCTGTTGTCTCCTGTGAGTAACTTTATATCCACTGTGATAGATATGGCCAGACCCTGAAAAGATGTATTAGTTAATTAACTTAATGGCGTGTGTGTGAATACATGGCGTGAGTGAGCAAGTGAATGTGTGCGTGCATGTGTACAGTACGCGCGCACGTGTACAAGTGTGTATGAGTAGCGTGTGTTTATGTGTGCTGTGTGCATTTATGTGTTGTCTAGTGAATTGAGCAACATAAAGAAAGAGGCTCATTACCCAAAAACCAGGAAGACAAATTGGAACCAATGGTCTGATCATTCCTTCTCTTATAATTAATGACGCTGACTGCCCCCAAACAAAACGCTTATCCCTGTACTTTTTCATCAGAGCTCCACCTTTACCACACGATTAAACAGGAAGCATATTGTACAGGTTGCACTGGTGGACATGAGGTTAGAAACGTGAGCACACAAGCGGAAAGTTGCCAGTTTGAATCTTTGCACCAGCTGGAATAAATATGGTCTGGGCAGGGAGATGAACAAAAGGCAGCGTGGCAGACTGCGGTGGTGTTGGGCAGCTGCCAAGTGTGAGTTTGAGTGAATTTGAATGTGAGATTGGGCGTGGATGTGAAAACAGCATGGAGCTCAATTAGCTTTCACCACTTAATTATGTATAAAAAATAAGGCTGAAACAAGTACAGGAAATGTTGACTACATTTTATAAAAGTACAGTGTTTCTGAGGACTGATTTACAATTTGTTGAAGATACATGTATCAAACTTGTGATGTCTTATCACAAGAATTCACATAATCCTTGAGAAATTAAAAAAGGGAAAAACAGGGGCTTATTCCTGCTGTTGGAAACAAAATCCTCTGTTTTATACATAAGCTTATTTTTCAGTGTGAACCATTGCCAGAGACCTTAATTGTAAGTTGTGGGGATGAATAAGTATAAGAAAACACAAGTGATTCAGGCTTCTTGATCAGAGGAAAGGCACTTATGCATGTAAATCAGTGTTTCCCTATACTTGCATTGCATTGCATTTTGAGTACTCCTTCAATTTAGTATCGCATTCCCTAAACGCTGTCGGAAAAAGGGTCGGAATCAATGTGGCCGACGTTCCCCATAATCTGCTCAAATCTTGACCACTGGCACATTCAGAGAGCAAAGAGGACAGACACAGTGTGGACGAGATGGAGTGGAAAATCATGGCAAGGTAATCTGTTAATAAAATTTACTTTATTCTCAACAGAAGTAATTTACAGATTAATATCTTGCTGTTGAAATAACAGTATAACAAATATGCGTCTACTGCACCGACTTGTTTAAGAGCCCAACAGACAGACAAGTGTATTAGTTGTTTGCCTGGTTGCATTCTGTGTTTCTGTCCTTAAGGTAGATTGGCAAGTCAGGAAGCAGTAAGAATATGAGGGCAGCCTGGACAGTCTACCAAAGACTCAGGAAACACTGAGTGCACACACTGACTAATAATTAATGAGGGGCAGATGCTGAAGCAGGCTGCAGGTCAGGAGGACTGACGAGGTAATGAGCCACAGGTGTGTGGGGATTACACCCCGGGTACCTGGTGGTCAGGTGACGAGTGGTAAACCAAAAAAACAAACACACACAGAGGCTCTGCTGTATTCGTGTGGAGGGTTCACTATCTCGGGGGCTATCTCAGACTAGTTAGTGGAGAGAAAACGTAACAGAAAAACAGTGAGTGTGTGCTGCTTCTGACTTACCAACTATGTCTAATGCGGCGGAGAATGGACGAAAGTAAGTTATCAACATCATTAAAGCATTTACTACAGTTTTTGTACAGGGTGTTTTCAGCACACAGTGATGGGTGTTTGCATCGTCGCATCTCCAACTCCCAACACAGGAGCACACATACAGTGTTAAACAGTAAAGACTAAGATACAATTACATCGACCACACATGAACAAAAAGACACACTCAACGCAATCCCACATAAAACAGTTAGTCATTGTTGCTGTTGAACTGAAGGGGATTCCCTTTGAGTCAGGACAGTTTTGATTAATGAGCAGTGAGTCATGGAGGTAGTGAAGGTCACCCTGCCCTCTCAACAGCTGTGAGTAATAAGGCTGTACCTCACTCCACTTCATCCTCCAAAGGGTGTGTTCATGTGTATGTGTAGAACATGTTGAACAGAAGTATATACTCATCAGTCACATTTTAATTGAAAATGTGTTGACTGTCAAAGGCATTTTGATTTTTTTGTTGTTGTCGTCGTGTGTAGTGGGTCTAAATATGTGATGGCCTATACAGTGGACAAGCACCACACTTCCTGCATCTTTCAGCTATTTTTTGCAAGGTGAAGCATAACCTTCCTGCAACAAAACATCCAAAGGGTCTCTCTTGTATGAATACTCTGTACCTGTGTAATACCATCAACAGTGTTACAAAATGCTCCACACTCTCCAACATAGTCACAGCAGTACACTCAAGCATCGCAAGCTACACAGCATCCCTGAGACACACATTCCTTTACAAACTCACAAAAAAGTTTAAAAAATGTAGAGGAAACATGGAACTGGATTATGTAGAGTTTCCCATCTATAGAAAATTGCACAGTTGTGTGTTTATTGCTATAAAAAGGTGCTAAAAATTTAGCACAATAACATACACACTATAGCATTAGTGTTTAATGCACAGTGAGCACACTGATAGGAGTGAGAGAGATCCAAAGAGAGTGAGATAAGAAGACACTGGTAGCAGATTCTAGCTCTGCTCTGCACTGCAAAAAACTCCACCTTTATAAGTAATTCAATCTCATATTCAATATTGAAATGTGATGTTTATGAAAGCAAGAGAAGGTCTCTGCCAGTAGGGTGAGATAATTCCATTTGTTCCCAATACTGCTGAGCTTGTTTCCTAGAAACAAGTACTGGAGTCACACAACAATAAAGAAGAATAAGGCACTTTATTTCATTGCTATCAAGAAAATAACCTTCAGAGTGAGACCGTTCTTCATAGAAGCTGACATGCATTTGGACAAAGTGAAAGGTAGTCACACAATAGGGCAGATTTCTCTGGGTTAGGGTTTAAAAAGATTTTAAAACTCAAGTCCTGACTTCTTTGCTCTGCCTCTAAGTTTTCTTTTTCTTCAATGTGTGCCGACATACTTCAGATAATTGTCTTTGTTCTGTGTAAAGACCAAATTTATCAATTCCAGTTTGAGTGGCAGGCAGCTGACTTTGAATGTGCACTTTGAGTGTGGAATAATGAGACACGTTTTCATATTAATGTGGCACGCTGACTTTAAAGGAGACTTGAAAGGAAGCTGTGCTCTGCGTCTGCGTGGGCTCTGAGGAAGGTGTGCGGTGTGGGAGGAGAGGTGGGCTGTCGGCGAGTGAGGATCGCACTTCAATGTCCAGCCTGAGCAGCGAGAGAGAGAGAGAGAGAGACAGGGAGGGAGTGGGCGGAGGAAAAGGCCTTGTGAGGGATGGGAGGATGGATGCGGGGGAAGAGATAAACACAAGGGAGACGAGGAGGAAAAAGAGTGGAAGAGCACCTCAGCGCACATGAAGGATGCGAGAGTCCCGCTGCTTATTGGCTATAAAGTGATACACATCAGTGTTCAATAGTTATTACAAAGGCCTGGGTGGTAGCATCACCCATGGGTGATCGCAGGTCTAGGGCTGGAATGAAAGCTCTTGGAATGCACTGTAAAAAACTTACAACCTTGGCCTCATTTTTATTGTCGCGCTGGGGTTGTCCTCCGTTCTGCCACGGTATCTTTATACGTGCACAGGGCAGCCCACCCTGCACTCATCTGCTGTGACACCCACAGATGGATGATCACGTGTATTCTTGGATTTAATGTGTTTTGTGTGAAAAGGCCAGACCTCAGTGTACATTATTATAGGTTTAACTGTTGTCGGTTTTTGCCATTAGAGGTAGAGGAGAAAGGAAGCTATAAACATGTATGTAATGTGTGTTAGGCCATTTATTTCCAAATGTCAAAGCCTGCTGTAGGTCATATGCACATATCAACTTTATTCACTCACAATTATATCACATACTGAAAGGGTCCTTTCACTCGCATCAGAAAAGAATATATTTTTCCACCTTCACCAAGTCCATGCACACAGAATCTGCTTTTCAAGTTCATTTATAGCTTTTGATATCCGCCTCTGAGATTTAGACCGTCTCTGAGACAACCCTACAATAGGAGTGACTGAGCTGGCAAAGTGCTGTGAAGTAACACTTCCTCCATCTTCCTCTTCGCTTTCTCCCTCAGCCTTTCCCCCTCCTCCTTTCTCTATATCTCTCTCCCTACACAAAAGCAAAACCTCTCTGTGTGAAGATAACCATAGAGTGTGTGTGGGAATGAGTCTGCAATTACAACAAGGAAATATATTAATTAATTGAACTGTAAAATCAATTGTTACAGCACTTGGAAAAAAAAAAAAACAGCAGCAACTGCAATTATGTTGATGTTGAGCCAAAAGGGATTTTAGTGTCTGGGAACACCTGATAAAGCATCTATCTCTTTTTCTTTTTTACTTTCATGCTCATCTATTTCTCTTCCCTCTGTGGGGATCCCTCATTCTTTTGGCGTTGTGTCTCTGTTCATGTCCACCCGTCTTGCTCTCAGTCTGGCTTCACAGGCCAGAGCTTTGGCTTGTCGTGTCTCTTTTATGTATTTTTTAGCTCAGGCTTTGTTGTTTTTGGCTGGCGGTTGTTGCACAAACGGTGTTAAACATGAAGTGTTTGCTTATATTTATTATAGTGGTTTGTGGCAATCAAATAACCAGACCAGATATCTGAGGTCTTATCTGCCCCTAACACTGCCCATATTCACTGCTTCACCCAGAGCTCCCATTGTTAGACTCGCTGAGTGCTTTAGTTTGGCCTTGTGTTTAATCACTGTCTTTTAGAGGTTTGCATTCCTTATTCTCAGGAGAAAAGGAACAAGCACTCTTGCCAATTTCCTTCTTGGCCAACAGAACTAGCTATCAACACTGCACACAAGGCTACGCAAGGGGATGGGATGTTATTGATCTTCTACCTTTGTTCCAAACCTCGGTAACAACCAGAATATATTCTGAGCTAATGTAATATCAAAGGAAACAGAAGAGAGAAAACTCACACACACTCATTTGTTAGCCCATTCAGGCGATAACCTTGGCACAGGTGTGCTGTAATCTGGAGGCTGGTGATGCAAAATGTCATGTTTGAAAGCAGTGGGACAAAAAAAGAGGACTGCAAGATGGGACTGAATGTGAATGTATATAATAAAGTCATAAACTGGTGTCTTTGAAGATGATAGTAGATTATATTATGTATGATTATGGCTACACAACATACTGTGGCAGCATGTGGCTCGTACATTTAAACTTGACACAAAGTCATTTTTCTCAAGTACTTTTGCCTCAGTGCTTTCTGCACTTCCACCACAATTAACAGAAAAAAAGGAAACATCAAAAAATAGTCTTCATGCCTCTAAAATGATATGACTGATAATCCTCGTGATTTTCTGTCCTTTTCCAGTCAGCTAATTGGACAAACACGGGTAAGAGAACAGAATAGATAGAATCAGAGTCCAAAAGTTATTCCAAAAGTTATATTTGGGCAGCACTCTGATCAACTTAGTTTCCAATTTATTTTGGATGCTTAGATGAACAAAGCAGGTGTTCAAACATTGCATTTGTCATCCTTGCAGTGTACAGAAAAGATTTGGTGCTGCTAAGCTGAGAATGCGTTGGTACATAAAAACAAGTGCACACTAAAACAGGTGTAGAATAATGATAGAAGTAAACAGCTGACGTAAGCTGTCAGCCAAGGGACAGTGACTACGGTGACCAACTACAATAACCATAATTCACTGTGTCTAGAACTGATGCTTTCAGATGCCTGTTGAAGATTGATGTTATTGTCTCAGTCTGTATTTTCACTAAAGCAAGTCCCTGTTTGGTATTTATGGGCCGTATATAAATAATAAATGCTTTAAAACAAACTGTAATGTAGTTGTAAGCAGAAGTTCTGATTGAATACAGATGCTGTTTAATCATTTATTAAATAACTGTATGCTGCTATAAATTCTTCAAGCAGGGTGTTGCTGTTAAGGGGTGAGAATAACTATAATGTTCAAATTGACTGACAGATCCATTCATACAAGGACTAACACAAATGATTAAATTAGTTACTAAATGTTTTCTGATTCAGTTAAAGGTCAGCAAGGCTTGTTAAAACAGCCCTAAAGCATATTTTCAATTATGAAAAGTTAGCACTAACACAGACTAATTTTTATCTTTTATTTTTATTTTGTAGATCGAATCAGTTATGTGTATGAATGAAAACCATGTTGGATGGAGGTCTTATTAAGTAGTTTTGACCATCATACTTATCACTGAGATCTTGGAATAATCCCCCACATTAACTAACTTTATTTGTACGAGAAAACAAAGGTCAACATTAAGATATGACACAAACTGTGTATGTTGTATCATCCAGCAGTTTACAGACAGACTCCCTGGTTTCAAATTTAATCCTTTGCACTTGCTGTAGTTACTGTATGTTTTCCTGTGCAACAAGAAATTATTACTGTGTTGTGTGTGTTTACTCTAATCTGGCCAAACTTCTATTTTTATCTGTCTGACTGTGTTTCTTGTTCCATCAGATAATGACGTGATGTCACCGTGTTTCATAATTTCAGTGATTACTTTGGTGAGTACAATTTTATCACAACCAATAGAAACAATACATCAAAGTTATCATAACCCTGAACAATCCTTTAAATGTACATGGTGAAAAAATATCAAGTAATTGCCTTTTAAAATATGAAATCAATAAATAATATGCACTAATATACACTCTTGCAGAAATAAGAGGTGTAACTTGAAGTGCAGTGGTGAGTTAAACACAGCAGAGAATAAGAACTGTAGTCTCTTTTAAAACTGAGTGGAGCAGAGTTGTTTCATCCTGCTACAGATTTTTCACTTTGTCCTCCCTCTGCCAGCTCCTTCCTCCTCCTCCCTGTCTCCTGACCAGTTTCTCACCATAATCCGGCCTGTCGTGCGTAGCCACTGGCTCTCTTACTAATGAACAATTCTGTCTTTGACACTCACCTCGCAGCAGCCAGGCTATGGGAAAGAACAATGTGGCTCTGCCAAGTTCTCAGCCAAGTTCAAACCTCCCAATGTCAAACTTTGGAGCGCTGCTTTAAAGCCTGAGTCCAAGAGAGGCAGGGGACATATTAGATTCTAAATGCTCAGGCACAGATATAGCAACTCAAAGAGATTATGTGGACTTCATTTGAATTCCCTGTCTTTAATTCAAACTCCTGGGCTTGTGGATGGGGGAAGCAAGCATTTGAGGCTAAGTAAGTGCAAATACAAGTTTAATGGATTTTCTTTACTTCTTCCTCACCCCACTTTGCCCTCATTCTTTTGCTCTTTTTATTTTGAAGGGAAGTATGAAAGTAAATGACTTTAAGTCAAAATATTTGATCATTTGTACAGTGATGGTGAAACATATTACCGCCCCAACCTGAGATTAAATCTTATGTTTTAAGATTGATGATTTATTTCATTTACATTTTTGTGAGAGTCCATTTATCCTTGTGCCACATTCACAGATATTTGATGTGATATTAATGTTAAACCATGCATGCAGTGTACTTTTAATTTAACAAATAAAACTACAGCATTACAGTTAGACTCAGGTACTATGCTTTGGTCATCAAGATAACCGCGCTGACAGTGAGCACTGATGACAAAATCTTCCAGTTAATCCAGTCATGAACTGCCTGTCATAGCAGATCAGTACAGAAATATAACTATAGGACATAGGAATGAAGTATCTGAAATTCCATATGTGGCGTGACGAGGGAGGGGGGGGGCACGAGCGTGCCGTTCCAGGAAGAAATGTCTATTGCGACAACGCCACCCAGGGGAATTTCACCCCCGGGAACTTCTAACCCAATATATAATGGTTAGGCACACAGGTTCGTTTTACACCACAGGGCAGAGACAGTTCAAATTAATCAAAACATTTTATTTAATATAATGAAAAAAAACGAAACTAAATCAAACATGAACGTTTGGGCAAGATCAATTAAAATATAGGGCTGGGGCTAACCACAGCAACATTAACCAAGAAGGGGATAACACTCTCAAACCAAACCACCCGTGCTACCCCAAACAAAACACTCGTGAAGAAGAAAACCACCACCAGGGAAGGGGGGATGCTGCCTCAGGCCCACAGCACCTGCACACAAAATAAATGTTAAAAATCAAACCACAAACGATCTCAAACCTAAAACAATACAACAAAAGAAAGACAGGACAATCTACTAAATGTAACCAAACAAATAAACCAAAATACCATAAACAGAACAAAATTAAACAAAAGAAATGAAACCTAATAGACTAAAAACAGTTCAGCAGGGCTCGGATGACCCCCGCCCCGTAGAGCAGGGCCAAACGCCTCCAGAGAGGGAGAGTATGAACGGTGCCGTGAAGCCAGAACCAGAGGGCCCTTGATGGAGCCAAAACGGGGGACTTCTGAACCCAAACAGCCTTTCAGAGCCATAACAGGAAGGCTCAACAGAGCCTAAAACAGGAAGGCTCAACAGAGCCAAAACAGCAGAGCTATGGCCAGGGATTAATAAACCCACAGGAGGGTTGGCAATTATCCGGGACTGCTAAAATGTAAAACAAATAAATTTATTATAAAATAACACTAATTGATAATTGGATAATCAAAAATAAAACCCATACATACCACTGGTGCAGCGTCAGCACGACCCCAGAGGAGATGGAGCGCCAAACGGCAAAATCCCTCTGCAGCATAATATAAAAGTTAGCAGGGAGCCACATTGCACAAAAGAATTACGGACAAGGCGACTCACCACGCAGTTGCGGCGCCACACCTAAGCACCCCGCGATCGCGATCACTCCCCCCGCACACACAAGCGAATCAGCTGCGCTGCGGTGAGGAAGACAAACAGTCTGTATGTTGCGTGCATGAATGGACGAGGAAGACGGCAGCGCATCTTACCTATCTAGAGATGTTTATGACGCAAGGGCCGCCACGCCAATTGAGCCAGCCGTCACGCTGCTGTAGCCACCGGAAGGGCCAGGAAGAGAGATCAAGGTGTGCTCCACCTGGATTTAAATACTTGCTCTGCGCCACTGATCTGTCAGTGCGCCCTAGCTCAGGCGGCACAGTGCCATATAGTGGCGTGGAGGAAAGAGACCTCCGGCCACACATATGTTGATGTTGACTGTCCTGGGTTTGTTATGCTTAGTGAGGGTCTCAGGTTGGGTGCATCTCTGTCTGAAAACCTATAGCCCTTCTTAATGTGAACCATATGCTTTGTCACAGGATTATGAAACAGCTAAACCTATATAAGCAGATAGTTAGAGGCTGATATGCAGAGGAGATTCATATTGGCTTCGATCCCTCTCACAGGCAATCATGGATGCTTGTTTTGATGCTGTACTTCTTTGTAATAAACCTTTCTTATATACAAGTAAGACAGTGTCAGCAGGAGTCTCCTTCATCACCATCACATCATGGCTATTAATAAACAACAAGAAACAGGAAATATTACAGGAAACCATGTTGAAACTGGGGTAAGAGGAACAGAGAGAGGTGGTCTGTGATGTGACAGAAAAAAAGCTCAACAGCTCAGCCATGTAGGGGTGTGGTTGCTGCAGCACCCTCAGCACCTCTGCTCCCCCTGGCTTTGTCTGAGGGCGACGTCTCGGTGCTGCGCAGTGTGTAGCAGCAATTTCTTCTTCAGAAATATGAGATTTCTATCGTTCTCGGTTCCTCTCTGATGTCCCTTTCTATGTGACTGTCTCTCTTTTTGTCTCTTTTTTACACCAGCTCTCCTCATTTTCTCTTGAATTCTCACACCACACTGCATTCTCTCAGATCTGCCTCTTTAGTCTTTTGTCCTGCAACATCCAAAAGTGTTTCCCTTCATTTTTTATTCTCATTCTTTCTCGTTTTGTCTTTCTGACTCATTCTAGTGAAGGCTCAGCCCTCCTTTTCTGTGCCGTTTGCCAGAGAGAGCGATGTCTCGGTGTGGCACAGTGTGTAGCAGCTATTTCAAAGATATTTCAGTCAAGCATAGTTTTTAGGGGCCACATGCATGCGGCCTGAGCTAATCTTCTCTATTGTGGTTCATTATCTGTTTCTTCAATCAATAATCCTGCAAAATGAAATATTGAAATAATATGTAGAGTTGTGATTGCATATGCTGAACTCCAGATAGCTTCTCGTGTATGATTTATTCAGCTGTATCCCACGCGAAAGACAACTCTATCCAATTGCCTTTCTGACATTTGAGCAGCAACCGTACTGTGATCCTCAAACATATCATCACAAGAGAGAATTTCAGATAGTTTTTGCTCTCATTCTAGATTTCCTCCCTCTTTTTTTGTCTCTCAAAGTTTTGTCTTTAATCTGTCCCTTTGTCTTTTCATCTTTTCCGCCCCATCTCTTTGCTCTCCTTTGTCTCTTTTTTCCCACCCTTACCAAGCCTTTCACTGCAACATCCTTGGCGCTCAGCAAGAAAGACGTCGCCATCGGGAGAAAAGTAGACTTACTGTTGCTCTTTTGAAGCATCACACGGCTTACAGCACAAGGGCACTGCTCTGATCAGAGGGAGAGATAAAGAGACGGGGGAAGATGAACAGAAAGTGAGAGAGACAAGAGGAAGGAGACTGACATGGTGGAGGGAGGGGGGAGATGGAGATACAGACAACATTACTTACACACAGATATGAAGAGACAAGAGGAAAAACATGCGAGAGAAATTATATATATTGCAGGAAAAGTTAATGAGAAAATGCTGAGAGGAGAAAAGAAATTGTGGGGAAACTAAGGAGAAACTCAGCACCTGGGCAAAGAGGGAGATCAAGGTTTAAGTTTGAGCTAGTATGCGTGAAAAGACCCCAAGGAGGGATCTACCTCCTCCACCTCCTTATCTGCTGTTCCCAGGGTTTAGGAGGTGCCTAACAGAAGACCCCATGACTCCACAGAACGCTCACAACTCCACACAAGTGCGAGAAAGTCTAGAGAGGAAAGCAAGGAGCAAGAGGTTAACAAATGAGATGAGAAAAGAAGAAAAGAGGAGGCAAGAAGAGAGAAGACTTACAAGGGAAGAGGGTGGGAGAACAAATTGGTTGGAATAAGGATGGCGGGTATGTGAGAAACAAGAAAATACTAGAGAAGAAAACAAACTGAAAAAGAGAATAAACAAAGGGACGGTCGAACAGTTTGCGTATGTGATAGGAGTATTTCGGCGAAGTGCAACCAGACGCTATTATCTGGCATATCTGAACTACAGCCAGAGGTGCCTCAGAAAACCACTGAGCAGGTGGATAAACACATTATCTTCTTAATTTCTGTTCAAACACAGGTTAAAATAAGATCTATAATGTGTAAGTTAAACAACTTTGGAAATGTTGATTCTTGACCTTTAAATGGAGATCTGGTGAACTGGCAGACCCTGCCTCCAGTCTCACCTGCTAAGTGAGGCTAAACACTGAAATAATGCTATCTAAAAAAAGTTCCTTTATCTAATAAAAGAGAAATAAAGGGGTATAAAAAAAAAGGGAAATCAGAACCATTATTCTCAGTCCCACTCTCCTGACCGCCCTCTTCATGTTTCTCTGGCTTGTTGTTGAACAGGTGTAGCCTCTTCTCAGGCATTCAGCTCTGACGTGCTCAGCCTCAAACTGCCTCTCATGCCTGTCCCTGCCTGTTCAACACTTGGCAGGCTCGCCAAAGAGCTCCTCTTAAACACTGGTCACATTTTGATTTAGGCAGTCAGAGTATGTCAGGAGAACATTTCGTAGCTGGTGTGAAGAATCCCTCTGAATGAGCAGCTGGACCAGGAGAGGCTGCAAACTGAGGACAAATGGTCTTTTTAACAATATCAAGCTTTGTTTGGGCAGGACGAGTAACAGTCCATTCTCTACTTTTTAAAATGCTGAAATGCTGTGGAAGGGTTTATTATACAATATCATGAGAGAGGAAATTACATTTAAAGACATTTCAGAGTGAGTGTTACGTAGTCAGAAAAGGAAAGAGGAAATCCCTCCTGCTGGGACATATGAGTCAGAGTCAGAATACATTTAGATTGAGCTTGTTTAAATTTTATTGTTGGGAAAAAAAACAACTGAGAGCTAAAGCTGAAGTAAACTTGCTGAAGAAAAACATCCTTGATAATGCTAAAAACTCTTGCAGAGTTATTTTCTTTGTCACTCAGTGTACTCTGGTCATTTTCTTTTAGAAAATAAACAAGACAAAGAAAACACAGCAGAGTCAGTGTGCAGCATCCAGGTCAGGCCCTGTGTCATGTGGACATCAAGGTATTTGGTACTGTTCTGTAATGGAGGTGGGCGAACATTTGCCAAACCAACCAGTCTTCATCCTTTAACTCTTCTGTCTTTTAAATAATATATATGTATATGTATATGTAAATAATATATTATGAAAAGACTTCTGATAGAACTCACCTTAATGTTGCTTGTAATGGGCTCATTATTTGCCCTGAGGCTGCAGGGCAGAAAACACCCACTGGTTCTGATGTTTGGTGAGAACCACAGTGGTGGTGTTGTTTTTTTTTTTTTTTGTCTTAATGGTCACAGGGGGCAACATTTCAAACCCAGCCTCAAACCAAGGGTCATTTATGCCTGGGCAAGTGGGCAAGTGACACAAGGGTCTGATTTATGCTGTTTAACAAATGTTTTCAGTTTCATTTTTCACTTACCATACATTTTAGTAAGAGAAAAGACGTACAATTAACTCCAACCACTGAACACCTCCAACAAAAGTGCAGCACACAGCTGCTGAGCTTCTCTGTCAGCGGATTAAACAGTCACAAGCTAGCATGACTTATTTATTCATGGGAGCTTCAAATAAAGGGAAAAAACTGAAAAGCATCTCACATTTCCATCTTTTTTTACATGTAAGAAATTGAAATATTTATTTCTTTGAATGCAAAAACATTATTGGTGTTTAACTTGCTTGAAGCAAGGTCCTGTTTTCCAACTGCGTTTGATATGAGCACAAAATAACATTTTTCAAGCCCAGTTTTGCCTTTTTCTGCCATATTGTCTATCATTGTTTAGAAAAAAACCTTTCCTTTCACTCCGCTGTTTTATCTTTTCCTCCCTGCTGCAAATAACGTTGGACTCACTGGGTGAAATCAGTGATGAATAAGAGCTTTCAACTTGATTAACCTAGTCTCTCTGTTTAAGACATCCATTTACATTCCACATGCTGTTCCTTTTTTTCTTTGATTAGGCTTTTGAATGAATTTAGATCATTAGTAATAAATGATCTAAATTCATAAATAATAGTAAATAATAAAGTAGTAAATAATTTATCGATATGTAATGTTTCACAGTGTTTTTCTAGTACTTAAGTGTCTGATCCCAATGGCTCTTGTGCAATATTCCAACTCTTCCAATTTCCTTTTAAAATCCCATAATAGTTAGATCTATTTAAAAGTGAGGTTCTCTCTTCCAGAACCAATGGATTTCTGTTACTAGCACCATCTGGCATCCCTTTTTTACTTAACCCCAATACATACTGGCAGGAAGGTAAAATGGTCACTGCAGGCTAGAAATGTGACATGGAAAATCCCCAAAGGACGGCGAGCAGCAGCCTGTTAGACTGAGGGATGAACAGGAGAGGAATTTTTACTCAGTCACACAACAGACAAACACATATACGCAAGACCAGCTGGGAAAGTATCGGAGTCACAATTATAGAATGATTATCTTTGAGATTGGCTGATGTTTGGAGCTGAATAAAAATCCAAAGTGTATTTGCAGGACTGAGAAGGAAGGATTGATAGATGACATAATCTAGAGGCGTGATCTAATCTGTCATTTGTTTTGCCATCATCGAGAAAACCAACTGTAATCTGCCAAAGTAAAAAGACCTTTTCATTTCAAATATTTTGTGATGAGATTTTCATATAAATAACATTAAATCGTCTATTCCTGAATTCTTCATATTAAAACTGGGTGTTGTCGTTGTTGTCCCATACTGCTTGTCATTTAAAGTGAGTGGAAGTCCATGTAAGGATGATATTTGTAGCAGCAAGTAGATATCTAGCTTAAATATAATGTGAAGTCACTAGAAAAAGAAAATTTTCTCAAATGGTTAAAATGACCTAGTAAACCCGCTGTCCTTTGCTGCCAACATCACTGTTACAACACACTCCTAGAGATTCATCCTCCACAATATCAAGATGATGTGTCTGTTCTTTAGCCAGGAGGAGGCACAGGTTCTGGTCCAGATTGCCCCACACCACACTGCCACCTGTACCCAGTGCAGTGACCATTGTGGCAGAGGGAATCCAATTCAATACACTAGTACCTGCATACCGTGCTGCAAATGCCTCTGGCCCATCCTGCATCCAGGACATGGTTGAACCATGCACCCGACCCCATCCGCTCTGCTACTGCCAAACAGGTTGATACTCCCTCACTATGCAAGGGACATCGTTCAACAAAATCACAACTGTTTGCTGTCCTGGCTCCATAACTGTGGAATAAACTCCCTGTTGACATCAGGTCCACAGAAAGTCTGTCACAGACTGAAAGCTCATCTGTTCAGACTGCCACTTGGCTCATGAGGGAAAACAAAAAAACTTTTCTATTTCTTATTCTTTCCTAATGTGTTACTGAAAGCATTATGATGTTTTTGCATGATTCTTACTACTTTTTGTTTGTATCTACTACTCTGCTTTGGATAAAATAAATACATGTTAAAAAATGTAATGTATTGTAATGGGATGATAGATTAGAAATTATCAGAATCAAATTGTAAAAGCTTTCACTTCTTTACCAATTTTGCAAAACTGTACAGCTTGTTTACTTCTTTTCACTTCTCTGTATTTGTCTATAGCTTCATTGTCATGTGCTGATCCACAATAAGTTACAGTGAACAGTAGAACAAGTTTCAATTTCTTGATCCCATCATATCCCATTATACACTCGCACTTGTAGACTCTGTGGACGAGAGTGGCTCTACTTCTGTGACACTCATGTTAGAAGTGCTACGAGATGAGATTAAATCTAAGGCCAGAGGATTTTTGAGGTCTTGTGAGTGAATGTAATTCAGTTGGGAGAAGGAGAGGCCTCTCGACAGAAGGTAAGTGTGGGGCTTTGTTCTGACTGGAGTAGGAAGGTCAAAGGTTGTTGGAGCTTTGAGGAGCCTGGAGGCAGGAGGTGTTGAGATGGACATGTACCATGGGTGTTTTGGGACTGGACCATGACCTGTCAATCAGAGGGTCATGCTCCTTGAATCAAAAGCTCAGGGAGCAAATTAGAGAGATCTTATAAATCACTAAAAAAAGAAAGAAAGAAATGCCAGTGCCAGGGAATACTGTTTCAGCAAGGGGGCAACATAAAGCTGCTCCTGACTGGGGGTCAGAAGACAGATGGCTCATCACGTTATTAATTTACTTTTATGTATCTGTTGTTTCTCAGAGTGGAAAATCCTGTCCTCTTCCTCCCTTCCTCCTGTCAGCAGCAATCAGCCACTGGACCGTACTGTCGGGCTACATCTGCTTTCTATCATTCTCAGTTGTCCCTTTCCATTTGACTGTTCCATATGTGGACCTGTACCTGTTTAGTTTCTCTTTTTGTCTCTTTTTACACCAGCTCGCCTCATTTTCTCTTGAAATCTCACACCACTCTGCATTCTCTCAGTTCTCTCTCTTTAGTTTTTTTTCTACACCCTCCAAAAGTGTTTCCCTTCATTTTTTATTCTCATTCTTTCTCGATTTGTCTTTCTGACTCATTCTGGTGAAGGCTCAGCCCTCCTTTTCTGTGCCGTAGCCAGTTTCTTTTTCATAGTTACTGTCCCTTTTCTTGCCTCTGTCATTATTTCTAATTTTTGCTTTCTGTCTTTCTGCCTTCAATCCAAGTTTTCTTTCGGCATAAGAGGGTTTAAATAACTGATTGGAGAGGTTGGCAGGGTACAACAGAAGATCTTATCTGTCACTTAAACACCAATCAAACCCACAACTTTAATTCCTCTGTAGACTTAAAGAGATACTAAGGATTTAATGTTACCTCTGCAGTGCTGAAGATGAGAGAAAATAGAAAATATATACTGAAGCTATCCTCCTCTGTGGTGTTCAGGTTAGACTGATGGATGATGATTCGATGGTTCGACAAAGCCAGTGCTGGCTTTCAGACCTGCTCTGTTCATCGGACTATGACCAGAAGGGAACATTTGACATGTGTTTAATGGCTCAGCCCTAAATTACATGTTTCTTTTATTAGGATAGAACCAAGTGGTGTTTTAGTATGGTTTTAAATGTATCTGACATTTTAAACAGTGACAAATTATGTCAGTACATATTCACTATTGTTACTAAATTAGTACAGACAAGAAAAAATAAAAAAAACTGGTCAACTTGAGAATCATCATAGATCTGTGCAGACTGTAGAAGCTGTGAAGTTGAGTGTCACGATGAAGGAGGTACTGCCAAAGTTTTTGGCGAGCATGGAAATTAACATCAACAAACCCCAACAACCTCTGATGTGCATCTGAACATGTGTGTCTATAACATAGGTTCATACACCTGTTTCATCATGGTATGTTGATGCAGGGCAACATATCATATCTCTGTCTTTTCTCCCAGAAACCATGCAATGCAACAAATCACTGACACAATGTCCATTTAGTTTCTTTATAGCCCATTCAGACTGAGCATCAACATGTGATCTGTGGCTGATGAACTGATTAAAGAAAAACATATTAATGTAGGTGTAAATACAAGCAGAGTGCATTGTGATCGGGTTGGCCAGACCAGATCGGATACAATCGTTACAGCGTGACCACATTCATTACAAAAGAGTATGATCAGCAAATTGAAAGGTCTCTAACTCTCACACTCTGCATTTTCCTGCAAACTAAAACAAGCCTGGCAAAAGCTACAAGTAGTAGAAGTAGCCAACAAGTCTTCCCTTGCTGAAAGAGATTTAAATGGCAGTTCATATTATAACTATTATCCTAAAAATGCAGGCAGAATTGAGTGAAGGAGGTGTAAATGCAGAGGCCTGTGAATGGGATGTCATTATTATATTTTACATATAGAGCACATACAGTATCATTGTAAAACCTGTGTGTTTTCTGCTACAAGTCACAATTTATACTGTGAAAACTAATAGCACATCTCAGCTACTGCACCTTGACTACTGCTCATATCCTGTAATTGTCCTGGAAATGTAACTAAAGCGTGTCTACTCTGGGGTTGTTTCAGTTGAGTTTCATCATCTCAAGAAATCCATCTCACATGCATCTGACAAAACAGATAAACTTTCATTTTAATCAATACAGCTGTCTACACAGACCACGCAACAAGCTGTGTTTCACTCTTCACTAACTGCAACCCTAAGCATGTTTCAGGCCTCAAGTCTATTCTATCCTTCATTTTTTCATGCCTGTAACTACGGTGAGTGTGTATTGGGCACTGACTCAGTGCTGTACCTGAATCCATCCTGTGTAGATAGATGGAGGACTGAAGCTGCTGCTTTTGTGCTGCCTTCACAGTGCTGCCTATGCAGACAGTGTAAGGCACACTTAATCAGTTTAAGTGATGTAAGTCAATTTAAGGGGGGTTGCCTCAGATGCTTGCTGTGACATTAAAAAATAAATTATGCATAAACATGCGTCAGTTTTTTATATAGAGCGACCACTTGAATAAAAAAAAAAATTCCACTTTTGCTTTTAGCTTTGAGAGTGCAAACACAGAAAAGGTGCAGACCAGAATGAGTTTCAGTACGAGCATGTTGTCACACAGGAGAAAGGTGTCTGATGTCTTTAACGTGTTTAGCCCGAACATACTGTGTGTCTCAATGGATAGTCAATGAAAGTGAGGCTAAGATTTCCAGTTGTAGAGGATTTGGGCAGCCTGTTTCTGTGGTTTTCACTGTAGATTCTATTCATATTGTCCAGTGTAAATGTGCCTCATATTCACCCGACACGCCCATGTTCATATGTACTTATTATAATGTTCAGACTCCATTTGAATGCCAGTTATGTGTCAGGTTGAGAGTCTGCTTCAGTCTGACAGCCAGCAGAGTGTAGACGACACACAGGGCAGGTGTGTCATCTCTCTGTGTACCTCGCAGTGAGCCCCCTGTTGTGCTTGTGGCCAGTGTTTGTACTGACTCTGACAACCTCAAATTGGTATGTGAGTGTGAGATGCCAGCTGCGGCTCATCCAACTGTCCCCCGAACACTGGTGTAGCCTGAGCTGGTTCTTTTCCACGTGCAGAGTTCATGTTGCTGCAGTAAAGCTGTGAAGCATCACAGCCACAAGTGGCACACGTATATTAAATTTCACAGTGATCCACCTTGCAGAAACATGGCTTGAAAAGAAAGATTTTCTACGCACCAAGATCCACTATTTTTAGTAGATTACCTGGCTACACCACTCATTTATTGCTGATACATTCAATTTCACTTCAATAATTCATAATGTCCACAAGCCATAAGAACAACAATGCAGATGAAGTGAGTGTGACTCACACCCTGGTGGACCTGCAGTACTTTAGAAGATGAAAACAGAGGTGTGATAGTAAGCCGTGGGGTGATGAACAGAAGAGGTGTGAGATGATTAAGGCTGTGAACTCTGCCCTCTGAAATGCCTCCCCAACAAATAGAAGTGCAGGAACAACCCTCGCAGATTTATAAAGCCTGACCAGATCCCCCTGCACTGACCAGCTGCAGGCAATCCAATGTTTATAGAAGTTAAACTGACAGCATTAAAAATTAACCACAAATGTACAATATTTCGAGTGTCTGCCTCTCATACTCTCAGTTCACATGGGGGAGAGAAATAAATTCCCCTCGCCTCCAGGTCGGAGCTCCAGAGAACAAACCCGCCTCCCAGTCAGAGTAAAATAAGTCAATTTTCTGCCAAGCCCTTTTCAGTCTTAACATACAGTCTGGGTGTACTTAGTGATCTGGTTTTGATTCAGGGCCGCAAACCATGTAACCTAATTGAGAGGACAAGACAGTCTTAGTAGATCAATAACAATTTTCTAGGAAGTATTTAGCCTAGCTTAGCACAAAGACTGGAAAAAAGAAGAAATAGCAAACCTTGCAGTGCCTTGAGACAAATCCAGAGATGGATCCTGAAGCAGTCTTATAACACTGTTAAACACTGAGTAAACATCCTGTATACTCCCCTTGTCCTAAGGGTCAAAAATGACCCGCCTCCACCGAGCCTCTAAAATAAAGCAGCTTAATTGAATTTTCAACCCAAAATCTATTTTACACGAAGAAACAACCTGTCATGCATCACACACTTTGTGAATGTCTGGCTTTTCCCTCTTCAGTGGGCAGAAAGACTATTTAATCAGTGGACTCGTTTTTATTACATCACACCTGTTATAACTTTTTTTTTTTATTAAAGCGGAGGTTTATTATCACTATTATTGTTGCTTAAGGTACTGCATAGGTGTAAATGTTATTTGTTTAGTAAGAGGTAGTACTTGTATATCCTAAGAAAGTACCAGAAATGTGCTTTAAATGCATGTTATTGAAGGGAAACAACAACAAGTGTACTGTATTCTGTACAATGCAATTCAACTACAAAAACTCAACTACAAAATACTAGTGTAAGCGTGTGGATGAGTGAATAAAGGAGTCCAAAAACGTTTCTGGGTTCTTACTCAAAACTTTTAGTGCCATCTCAACACAGGTTAACATCCCGCCATCTCCACACTTTCTCTCTCTTTCCCCCACTCTCAACCCCACATCACTCTCTGCACTCTCTTCAATAGCACTACATTAAACCCATATCTAACTTTAACTTTTGTCCATAAAACATAACTTTTCTCATAAAACATAACTTCACTCTTACACTAGTCTTTGCACAGCTTTTGAATCATTGCTCCCACCCACAATGTGCATAACCTACAACAACAACAACAACAACAACAACAATAATAATACTCTAATTAGCACATATAGGACAGTAGTGTGTGTGCATGGACTTTGCAAATGTGTTTCTCACATGTGCCGCACACAGTATTTGTTTTACAGTCCTTCTTTGGGGGGCAGAATTAACATTTCCTCCTCTTGCCATGAGCTGGGGCAGCTGCAGCCTCAGGTGGATCAGGACTAGATTCAGCCCAGTGTTACCAACTGTAATGTATTTGTGCATGTAATTGTAATGGACGCTGTAGGAGAGAGGAATAACATCATGGGAGAGATAAAAAGTGTGTAAAAAAACATATGTAAATATGTTTAGAACTACAAATTAACTTTTTTTTGTTGATTCTTGGTTTGTTTTTTTATTTTGCCACTGAAATAGACCATCACTTCTCAAAATAACTTGAAGACTTAAATGCTTTGTGTAGACCCACATTACATAAATCAATTTCGTCTTGTATTGTTAAATGTATATATAATATCGGTGTCATCTCTGCGCATGCACAATTCATTTGCAGTGTGGACGTGGAGCGGTGGCTCTCCTCTCTGCTCTGACTGCAGCTGCTGTGAGACTGACCGCCTGGGAGCGCTCTGTGACGCTCTGCTGTTCAAGTAAGTTCAAGTTTTTCTTCAGTCTGTGGGGTTACAAGTGCCTTTCCCAGCTGCTCCAGGAACACCCTCCTCATGATCCGCTGACCAGGCATCCAGGTTGGGTTGATCTTGTTCCATGTCATGAAGGCGTTGTATGAGGACACATCAGCGATGTTATGGAAGATGAGCAGGGGCCAGCAGGGAGTCACACCTAGTGTCAGTCTGGTGGTCCTGTCATCTGCAGCACCTTTATAGCCTCTGAGCACATTCCCCATTAGTAAACGATGCTTTTTAAGAAATGTTTGTTTTGTTTGAAACTGTTTGAACTTGAGAGGTGTTGTGGATGGGTGATGTGGCACCTGCACAAGAAAGTTTTAGTTCTTCTGAGATCAATCAGTAGCACACAGAATCTCAGTTTCTGTGTGTGTGCGTGCGTGTGTGTCTATATACGTGCGTGTGTGTGTCTATATACATGCGTGTGTGTCTACATGCATGCATGCATGTTTGCATGTGTGTGTGCGTGAGTGTGTATTTTGTCTGTGAACTTGAGTCATGTGTGGGGTCGTGGATGGGCAATAATGCACCTGTACATGAAAGTTCAAGTTTTTCTGCAATCTGTCAGGAGTACATATAAGCTCAATTTCTCATTGTGTGTGTGTCTTTGTGGTTTTAGAGGTGTGTGTGATGTGGGTGTGTGTTTTAGTCCACTGTGATTTTAACTGCTGGGTCAAGACAATCTTTGTACTCTGGTGGTGTACAGCTTTGATGAAAATATAAACAAAGACAATGTTTCACTTTTTCTAATGGTGGGGTCACTTGAGGAAAAGTTTCAAATTTCAAGTTGAGAAAAGGTCATTTAGGGGTTTTTCTCTGCTATTAAACATAGTGGCTGACCCTAACACAAGAGTTAACTGCACCATCAGCGCTATTTTGCACCTTCTGTATTTTATAATATTTGCACATCATCATGACATTACATGTGACAGCTGTGGGCTGCATCTGTGAAATGACCACAGACAGACTGAATGAACGACCTAACAGCTGTCCGTGAACATTAGAACAAAACACTTCAACAACATAAAGTGAGAGGTCATCAATCAAAGGTCAGTGAACGGCCAGAGAAAGGTCAAGGAGGTCAAAATGTACAACCACCTGTTATCATGTGACTAAAGCTCCACACTCACACAAGATGGCAACTCATCCATCTCCAGTAACACTGTTCAAACTCCTTCTGCTGATGAAGACTGTCAGATGAGTTTACAAGTTCTGAAAACACATTAAAGTCACAACATATAACTTTTTAGAGCTTCATATCAGTATCTGATTATCGTCTGTCATCATTTATTTGGTTCTCAAAAATAACTCAGAGGGTGGTAAAGGACAGGAAATGATGCTGAAATATAAAAACATGTGAAAATGTCTTCAATAAAAAAATATGTTGGAAAAAAATAATCATAAATAATAGTTTATATAGCTTTCAGTTCTCTCTCTTCATGTCTTTCTGAAGCGCAATGTGGTGGTCCAGCTTTTAACATTTTCAACAGTTTTTATGAGTGATCCTTGAAAATAAATGGAAATAAACTTCTCTTCTCAGAATCCCAAAAAAGATGTTTTGTCACTAACACAAAAATGATTTTTGACCATATGCCTCTAGCTAGTAACACAATGACTCAGTCAGTGCTTTGGAAAATGATGGAAGATGGGCTTATAAGTAAATGTAAATGTAAATTAGTTACTAAGAGGGTGACTGGAATTAAGCATACAGCTTGCTATGCCCTTTGGTTTGAGTGAATAATGATTCATTAACATCAATTTTATGAAACAGTTGGGGTGCTAGAGGTCAAATACATACCCCTTCCACAAAATGCATGTATTTACTGATGAATATGGAATGAAAATTTAAAATCAGGTAATATATATAGGTTTATAGGTTATAGGTTTATAGGTATATAGGTTTCTTGTGCAGAATGTGATACATACGTGCGTTGAAGCATAATTAGCAGGTAAGACCTGCGAGCAAAGGGGAATCACATGTTGTATTTTTATCACATACTGTAACACACAGTCTTATACCTGCTGTCACTTCAGGCTGTTGGCTTGTACATGCTCACCCCCTCACTGTTTCAATTTACTGCACTGTACCCTCTCTGATGTAAATATACTGCCCTGTGGTTACATTACACACACCTTTTTCATGGACACACCTCTACTGATCTCACTATCTTGCTTTTGCTCATGTACGCACGCATGCAGAGTGTGACGATGTTCTCTGTAATGTAAAACTGGACTGTGCCTGCAGTGTGAGCTCAACACTGCCTCTGAACATGTGATATTCTAGATCATAAAGAAAGACCTGGTGTGTGTGTGAAAGAGAGAGAATGGCGTGTTGGTGCCAGCATCGGCAGGCCAAATATATTTCCACTTCCTCACTGTGTAGGGGGACACTCAGAGCACACCCGCATCGCCTCCCGCCGCTTGTGTTTGTGTGTCAGGACCAGTGCAGATGTCCGCTGTGTATTTGAATCAGTCACAGCACACTGCCTCCCAACACAGCTGAAAATCCCCTCTCACGGCCCACTGACAAAAACAGCCCATTTGGACAGAAAGATCACAGCGCCAGAGGCTGTGGAATAGCGGCTGTCTCTGCCTTTCATTTTAGAGTCTCCTAATAAAATAATGATGAGACTGTTCAGAAAACTATGAGGGGAGTAAAGATAGCCACGTGGATTAAGTGCAATTCACCACAGCCTTTGTATTTACTACAATTTATTTCATCACAAAATCCAAAATAACATATTGCTAATGAAGTTATTTATTTATACAGTTTAAAGTTACAGGGGCAGTGTAATTAAAAATAGCAATGGCAGGTGCACATACATACACAGCTACACATACATTACATTAAAACAGGAGCAACACTGTACCTATAGCAGAGCAGACTTCATAAGAACACATAAAAACGGTAATATAAAACACAGAACAAAGCACACTTCACTTGACTGCCTTTTAACCATGATTTTATGTCTTAGTGTGTTTTACATTCAGCTTAACTACATCACCACATTTTCGCTTTAAGAAAGACTTTACAAATGGACTTTAAGTTGACAGGATTCAGTGATAACCACGTCCATTTATACACATGACTGAATGTCAGTTTGAACTCTTTTTACTTTGGTTTGTTTGTATTCATATTTTATCATGAGACAAGCCAGACTTGTTAGTGAACACACAGTCAAAGAGTCACTGACTGAAGTCACATGCTGTGGTAATGATTACTTAAGCCAACCTCCCTTTGGAAAACCAATCCCTTCCCAACAGGCCTGTTGTCTAAAATACGGCTTCCAAATTTGGTTGTTTTGCCTTTTTCTGGATTGTGATGATAAACAAACTAATATTAAAATTGGATTCCCTTCGATCCCATAACAGGACAGGAAAAATGTATTATTTCCCACCGTATCAGCTAGTTTTGCGTTGACTGTTGACATTTATGGTTATTCATTCATACTGTAGTTGTGACAGGTTACACCAAAATATTTAGTGATGTGTAATTTAATCCAATGAATTATATATAAAACCATGGATTTGTACTACTGCAAGACTTATGAAACCTTGTTCCAACACAAAAAGAAGAAGAGCAGTATCTTCTTCTATCTCACTGCCATCATTACTGTCAGATAAAACCACAAACTGCCGCCTTTTCATTTGTGTATAGATTTAAAGGTGAGAGAGAAGTGGATGTTTGAACTCTAGAGAGTGCCAAGCTACTGTGGCTGTTTTCTTGTATTTCTTGTGCTAAGCTAAGCTAATCACCTCCTGATAGAGAGAAAACAGGCATGTAATAGAGATGGATGAAGGGGTATAAATGGTGTCTTCCTCAGCATGATTTTCATGAAAGACCAGTGCCAGTCCTCATAATTACTTACTTCACACACACACACACACACACTCATACAGCGCAACTCCCCCTGCCACATCCCCTGCCCAGCCAAGGCCAAGGCCAATTAAGCTGGCACTCTCTCTCTTTGGCCTTAACTAAACACTCACACACCTGCACGCACCCACACACACACACACATTTTCACTTAAACACAACGATACTCTCTTTCCCCTGTGTGTGTGTGTGTGTGTGTGTGTGTGTCTCTCTCTCTCTCTCTCAGACAGGCACAGATGGACATGTGTGTGGCTGATATAGAAAGGTAGTCTCGCTCCCTCCCCTGGAAGAGCACAATGAAGATTGATAGCACCACTTAACTAAACACACACATGCACTCCCACACACACACACACACACACACACACACTCATAAATTAATAGTCAGGCTCTTGAGATCTCTTTGGAGAGTGTGTGTTTTCCAGAAGTCACAGCAAACTTAAACTACCTCTGACTAGAACATTATTGGATGTCGTCATGATCTAACTTCTCTCTGTCGCCTCTTCAGAGTGTGTGTGGCTGTATGTGTTTCTGATCTAGGGCATATTTGGGGATATTTATTGCATTTAAACCAGTAGACTGGGAATGGTTTGCCTGTCATTAACCCATTCACACACACACTAACACACATACTAACACACTAATGGCAGTGAGCTTCCATGCATGGTGCTGGCCTGGTGAATCGGGATAAGGACACTTTGACATGTCAGGGAGCTCTGGGGACTGAAGTGCTCTACATTCGACACCCTGCTCTACCTCTTGAGCTACAAGAGATTTGAGAAAGGATGAGAGTGATACACCGGGCCGTGGACATTTTGGAGCCATAGGTGACGTGTTCCTGGGCATCCCTGAAGGTTGATCTCCTCATTATATATTGTACCACTGCAGCTGGTGGTGTCCTTAATGAACATCAAGCTGGCCTGGGCCTGAATATGGCCCTGCTTATACTGTAAAATGCAACATGATGAAGTCCTATCTGGCACACTGTAAAAAATAATTTTTTTTTCTGTTCTTTTTGAAGTGCTGATGCTGATTTTCTCTATTCTCTTTGGCTGTAACAAATGACACAGTGGGCAATGGGAAAAAACAAAGACCCACCCAAATCCTTCTCTAGCAATTACAAATAGAATATTTCAGGTGGGACTTTTGGGAAACTTTGTTGGAAATGTACCATCCTGAGGAAAGCTCATTGATGTAGAGTGAAAAGAAAACCTGGAGCTGTGACCACTCTGTCTTCCGAATATCATTGTGGTGATGTGACCTCTATAACCTGGTAGTTGTGTGGAATACTGAATCATAGCCAGCAGCTTGATGTGCACAAAAGCACAGATGTTCCTGTACTTTTTTCCGTAAACCTTGGTGCTGGTTGCATAAGATTTAATCACTGTAACCAAATTGGATGAGGTGCTGCAGATGGAAGGGACATACCTGAGCCGGTGCCTTTGCATTGTAATAAGAATGAAATAAACTAAAATGCCAGAACCTCAGACTCCCAAAAAAAAGGGTGTGTTTTGGAAAGACATTTAATCCACCCTGATACAGACTCAGGTGTACTTCTTTCAAAACTTTAATCACATTAAAAATGGCTGTTTAATATGCGCATACATTTTACTCTGTAAATGATTCATATAAAAAGAAGCATTAAATGCATGCATTAGATGTTAGAGGGTCTCTGTCTGTGGGCTTTATTTTCTTGAACCCTGTGGCGCAGCACACATCGCAGTCCAGTGTGCTGCTGCGCAGTGCCGAATATACTTTCGGTGATATCATGGCCAGGCTCGGATACAGGGTGGAATCAGAAAGAAATGAAAGAATGATAGATGAGAGTGTTAGGGACTGTGGCAATCATGGCCAATCACGTTCACTACTTTCATCCCCTTTTAACGCAGAGCTCTCCTCGCACTGATAGTTGTCGAGGGAGAGAGGGAGGAGGACATGTCGGAAGGTTTTCCGTGTGTAAAAGTGCACTGCTTTATTTTTTATCCATACAACTAAAACCATAACCATTTGCAGTTAAGTGGCACATTACAGCCAAAACTGAAGTGAAAATTTAGTCAAAAAGATTACTTTATATTATTTTAAAAGTTTAATTCAGTTATATTTGATTGATTTTCCATACAAAGATAACTGCTGACAATCTGTGAATGAAATTGTTACCTGTTTTCTTAAAATGTGGTTCTGATAATGATCCACAAATAAATCTTTGAAATTGAAATAGACCCTGAGGATCAGCAGTTTTCAACTGTCACAACCCGTCTCTTAAGGCCATGACAGAGTGGGAGACATGTAAATTCAAAGATCAGATCATGTTATTTATTTAACAAAAGTAATTGAATTATGTACATAAAATATTTAAAGGCTTGTGATGTGTGCGCAGAGTTTCCAAGTGTAGGGTGTGCATGGGGGTGAAAATGATGTGTAAATGTTGTGAAATGCATAAAATATACAAAAGAGAAGTGAGGAGGAACTAACGCTGTCGTATAACCAGAGGGTCGCCTGCAGGGAGAAGGAAACCGAGCCTCGAATTCATAGACAGGGAACACCGGGCTCAGGTGTTACCAGGAGGCACTGATGACCAACCTGTCAGCCAAACAGTGAGATGAATGCAAAGAGCTCTGCTGACCAGGTAACGGGGGTCATCACATCGTGGTAGGAGTGCTGAAAATCAAGCTAATTGCTCAGAATGGAAAGTTGGCAAATCGGTTACCAATCAAATGTGTTTTGTTTCACTCAGTCTGGTCCTGTAAACACACAGTTGGATTTTGTGTCTCTAAACAATTAATTTACCGTTTCATTTTTTCCTATATTGGCAATTTAATCTTTTTGGAACATTCAATTTCAATCTGTTTTTCTGTTTGTTTAAATTGGTCTTAAATTGCCAGTAACATCAGAGAAATCCTTTTACAGTCACACATTTTGCAGACTGACAACAGCACATAGTCCATACAAAGCAGAGCGATACGGGACGTGAGCAGAGGCAGGAAGAATAAGAAGAATAACCTGAACCAGAGGTTGAATGTCGGACTAATAGGAAACAGTGTCAGCACCATGAGGCATCTGTCCCCATCCACAGAGCCACCAGACACCACTGCTCCAGCTGCTCTGAAATGATGACAGAATGAAGCCATTAGGCCCATCTCTGCCTTGTGTGTGTGTGTGTGTGTGTGTGTGTGTGTGTGTGTGTGTGTGTGTGTGTGTGTGAGAGGAGAGAGAGAAATGAGGAGAGAGCATGTCACATATTAAAAAGTTGGGGACAATTGTTTTACAAAAGGTACTGTGCACTAACCTGTAGGCCCTGTCACTTCATCTACGAAATGAATCAGGAGGAAGATGAAATGCTCACAAATGTGTGTGTGTGTGTGTGTGTGTCACCCAGCCTACAGCTTTGAAAAGCTCTCACAGTCACAGGGATCAGGCAAACAGAAAAAAAAGAAATAAATTGAAGGCTTGGGGACAAAATTACTCAAGAGAAATAAAGACAGTCTTATGTCTTAGTGAGAGACGGAGAGAGAGAGAGAGCGAGCGAGACAGACGGAGGCAAGGAGACACAGAATTTCAACAACAGCCATAATATCAGCAGGATATCTAATTTTCTGTTAAGATAAAGAGTGACGCCGCCTTGCTTCCGGTGGCCTTCCCCTGATGCAACGAAAGCCAGTGGCTAAATCAAATTAACATCTCTGACTTGGTGTCCCCACAAGCACAAATCAAGGTGCTGAATTGCAAACAGGACCAGAGCAACAGAGCAAATCAATGCCACCAGGCCCTCAAGTGTGTGTGTGTTTGTGTGTATGTGTTTGGTTAAAAGCACTTTCCCCTTTTGTTTGTTTCCAAGGAGGCAGCAGATTCCAAATGAACAGACAGAGACAGAGGTAGTGAGAGATAAAAAAATCGGGTTTAAGTGAGGTCCTGGTTAAAATTGGTCTCACTAAGCACTGCTGGCACTCTTAATAATTATGCTGTCCATACACAAACACTCCCACACACACACACACACACACACACACACACACAGTCTGACATTTGTTTCTTAATAAAGAAAAGAAGAGACAGTAGAGAGAGGAGAGCAACCATGTAAAATTTGACTGATGGCAGTATACAGGAGGCCAAAATCAACGTGAAACTGCTGAAAACAGATTTCACAATAAAGTTTAATAAAGACACACTGAAGCATGAAAGTGTGTGTGAGTGAAATAGTTATCAGAGAGATATTTAGCTCTCTCCTGTTGTCAGAAACGGCAGCAGGCAGGAGCTGCTGAGGAAGCTGTCTCTGCTTTTATTTTTGTGTGACACAGTTAGACACCTTTTTTTGAAGTTGCAGCCATCAAGTCTGTGTATACTTCCTCTAATTGTTTGCTGCAGACAGAGGAAACAAAAAGTTAAATAGAGGAAAGGGAGAAATAAAAGTAACTGGATTTTCATCCAAGAAATTTTATGTAAATAAACTCAGTGCAGACCAATATGGATTAGCTGAGGCTTACAGTAATACAGTCAAATCTGTCCACCTCTGTTTTGACAGATAAAGTAGTTTGAATACATATCGACTGTACACTGATCGGTACACCTGGGTGTATGTCAAATGCAACAATGTGAGCTATCTGAGAACCATAAATCACCATTATCATCAGTGCCTCATACTTCAGGAATAAAAAAATTTTTTTTTACTGCCACATGAAGTTTCACTTCTGTGTTAAAAGAACAAAAAAAATCCAACCGTTGTATGTGACAGGAGATGTGTACATACCAGTGTCACGTGACCTGCAGCTCTGACTGTGACCTCCTGAGGGTTTACTTATCTTCATGACAACTGAGCTAACTTGATCTTTTCATGAAGACCAAAAACCCAGAGAAAGTTTAAACCATGAGTTGGGATTTTTTGTCTACTTTTTACAAGTTGGAGAATGAACATTCATGTGAAACAAAACCACTCATCTTTTTCTATTAAGGACTTTTATACCAGTCAATATGTGTTTTGTCAGCTGGTGTACTTCTGTGGTGCTTTTCATTGTTATCACCTTTTTGGCCAACAATAGCTGACATTTCAGGACAATAACACATTACATAAGGCCAATCAAATCCTTTTTTCCTGATGAAGCTCCAGCCTGTGCTGAAAACCTTCTTCTTTTCACTTCAGCTGTGGGAAACACATTTACGTAATTCACGTTTTATTTTTGGTGACATTTCAAGAGTCTACTGAAAATTCCCCCGGCAGCTGGACGGAAACATAACTACTGACACGGAGAGGATAGTCAGCGTGTTTCATTTTCAACCCGGCCTTGTTCATTTAGCGATGGGATGCCTTAGTCTTTATTCTATCTCTGCTCTGTCACAGCCTGTCCTCACAGCTTCTGTCAGCGCCGGGTTCATCATTGGGACTGAGCTGAAATGAGAATCGTATAAAAAATAAAGTTTCTCCTGGCACGGACTGAAGATAGGGCAAAACGGGGACAGCAGACAGAAATATTACTGTCATCAGAGAGGAAAAAAATATCTAGAAGTTTTTGGGAGAGGAAATAAACTTTTCCTCTAAATCTGAGCCGGTTTTTAACATTTAGAGGGTCCAGAGGACATTTATGTTAGAGAGAAAGACAGCAAATTGATAATATGAAAATGAAATAGAAATTAGAATATAATCTAACAGTATTTACCCTTTGTTCACAGGGAGGTCAAAGGTCACGATCATGGCAGGACACTGAAGCACAATGAATGCTTGAACTTTCTTTGAAGTTTACCCTCTTTAAATCTTTGTATCACAAATGAATGTGAGGTAGAAATCCCCGATAATCTTCATGAGAATAAACACACACTGTGTATTATATCACACACACATACTCTACTACTACTGCATACAAATACATGTATGCACACTCCAGGTACACACTGGATGACCTTTTTTTTTCTTTTCCTTTTCACATAAACTTCTGCAAGTTTACCAACTTACTCAAACTGGACTTTTAGGTGACATTTTTAAGGACTGATCATTGTCAGTAAAAATATAAACTCTGAACAGACTAAAAAAAATATTTTTTTTATGTACTTTTTAATGTCATTTTTGGGATGTATTGTGAATATATATGTAATGATTCAAAGAGCATAGGCACAATTCCAGGGTTAATAACACATACTTTGTGTTTTTAATTAATCCTGTGTTAATAATCCTGTGCTATTAATTAACCCAATTGCAAAGACTACGTTAAACTTCAGACCTCACAACTGCAGATAATGTATTTTCAATCTTTACATCAGCTCTGGCACAAAGAACATCATCCTTTACTGTCTGTGCTCTGATTCATTTCAGCTTCTTTTCAAATATTATAACACATTTTCAATTCAAAACATGGTTTGTTAATGAACATGAACAGTTAATAAAACCATTTGGAAAATAAATAAAAATGTGCCACAGATAACTTCAGGTCATAATGGTGTCTGTCTTTTTCTTTAAGTAATCCAGGTGATTGTGTTGTTTCCATTATGAAGATTTGCAGGGAACAAGTGCACAAAACATACAGAGGTGTGTATGGTTTTTAGTTTAATATTCAGTGAGGTTCCTTAATAAATTTTTACCAGTTTTTACCAAATTTGCTGTATAATGCAGGATGAAGCCTGACAGGGTTATTTTTACTACATGATCCAATATTAAAGCCTGACTGTGAGCCCATCTGTCTTTTTCTCAAAAGAAAAAATTTGAGCCACTCAAATTCCATTGACCCACCCCTCCATTGTACATTGCTGCTACAACTTTAAATCTTTAGATATTTATATACATATTACATATTTTTACATATATTTATGTTTAAAGCTGGAAGTCACTAATCTTGATTAATCGTTTCTTGACTCTTGATTGACTGAGCTGTTTTGTATGAATAAACTTCATTGAAATTGTAAGTGGACAAAGTCAACCATGTCCACATCATCTACATGTTAATTGAGTCACACAGCATGAGAATAAAAGTCTCAGGCTCTGGCTGAGCAGAGAGGCCAGTTAAACCTGTTGAGTAGAGCCATTTTAAGAGCAAGTCAGTCATATTTAAACTGATTTTTAAAGATCATGGTGACATGTTCCTCCTACACATTATAAATTCAGTTCATGGCCGATTCACCAAAATGTCACGATTCTTTTACAGTACTCTCAAATGCAGCATTTTAACTACTGCCTGTTTCTTATCATCTCGTCACATAATCCCTTCGACTGAGGACCTTCATCAATCTGATGTAACTGTGTTTGATGAGGGTTGCAAGACCAAAATGTTTTCCTTTTTATTTTTGAATCAAATCTTCACCTCGGTCTTGAGAGAGTGTGGCACCTCTTTTTTTTATCAGACCAGACTATTTTCTTTCATACACACGCTTTCAACAGGTATCCTTATCAAATGAATGTATCATCATGGCTCTGTGAACTATGGCACTCGGAGAAGCGTTATCAAGGGATATCAAGGGTCTCGCTTTATTTCCTCCTCTCTGTGTCTCTCTAACACACAGTTCACAATCATTCCCTGAAGACATTTCTAAAGACTTTGGTTCTTTCTCAAAGAGGTTTCAAAGAGCTTCTCTTTGAATTTCTGATGTCTGGGGAAAAGCCCTGGAAGTTTGGAAATCGCAACCAAGAAACTTCAAAACCACTGTGTAGTGTTGACACGCACACACATGCACACACAAACACACTCTGTGACATAGCCCCCACATCCATCCCACACAATTATTCCTTCTCAGATAAGACATAATCTTGGTTCACAAACAGAGGCTCCGTCTATTTTTCGAGTGAAGATTCAAACTGAGTACATTTAGTTTGGTTGCCTCACACACATATCAATCATCAGCCCACCAGTGGCAGTCCTGGACGACGTCTCATCAAAAGGGTGCTATAGTGCAAGTACGGATTAGACTTTGAAGTCAACTTCTCTATCGCAGCTACAGTCTTCTGTAGTCTTTTTCCATCTCACAGGATCAAAACAGAGGCTAATTTTAATGTGAATATCATTTTATTTTTGTAAGGACTACAGAACAAAATGAGTTTCTAAAAGGTTTTAAATATCAGATGAAACACAGTTTTTAACTAGCGGGGTCAGAGGTCACAGAGCGAGAGAGCTGAGTGAGAAAGACACATTATATAAGATGCTGCACGGTGCAAAAAACATTATGAAGCACAAATAAGAAATATACCACAACCAATCCCAAGATATGGTAGAAAGATGAAGCAGTTTATATGAGTGTATATTAATATAGGAGAAGAATATAAACTATAAATAAACTATAAACTATAATATAAACTATGAAAGAATCATCTTAAAGGAGTACTTCACCTATGTGACACATCAAGATTAATTAATTCAAGTATTCAGCCTTTAAAAACAGTTGTATGTCTTCTGTGTTTTAGCTGGAGCTTTGTCAATTTTTTAACAAAAAGCTAATAGGTATTTAATGGATAGGTCCAAGAAAAGACCCAATCTAGCTGCATTATGGAAATGCAGTGTTTTTGTAGTATGAGTTCAGGTAAGTTAAGGCAGAACACAAAGCAATCTTTTGCCTGATGTCATTCCTTGAAAGTTGACCGCTTTGTGTTTAATCACCCCAACAGCAAATGACCCGACTCCACAGATGTTATTTGTAGCTAACTAATAACAGACACACTGACTGTGTGTGTCTGAAGTGTGTCTTTGTGTGTGTGTGTGTGTGTTTGAGTGTTTGTCTTTCTTTCTTTTCTTTTGTTGGCTTATAAGCAGTACGCACCTTGAATGCATTTGTACTCATTCCCACTCACATCTTCTTTTGACTTCATGTGCAGTTACTTGTGTGTAAAATTTGCTTAACATACAGTTTAAACACACCTTAAAAGTCAGGAAATCTCAGCGTGACCACTCCACCAACCTGGAGGTGCACCACCAGATAGCTACAGTGCTGCAGTGAGGAATTCACTTACATGGACTCACATTATGTCAGCTCAGAGTCTGACCAAAAAAAAAAAAAAATCACATGCCTTCATACGATTCCAAATAGAATTACAAATGATATCTTGACATAAACAAGATGATGAAAATTCGACCAAACAATTGTAAAAGATATTTTACATGAGAATACTGTACGACAAAATAAATCATTAAAGCAAGCAGACTGTGAAGTGAAAAACTTATGCAATACATGAAATAAAAGCAACTTTTTTGTAGTATTCTGAAACAAAACAATGCGTCATTTCAACAGTCATCATTTACTGAGAGAGAAGCCGACAGCTGCTCAGGACGATGGACTGTAAACTGGGCAGGGCCAAACCTGCTGTGTGCGCATGTTCGTGGGTTTCAGAGAGAAAAGCAGGCGGGTGTGTGCAAATCTCCCATAAGACTTTCTTGGCTTTATTAGGGCCAAGTGATTATGCCATAAAAATCACGTAATTAAACCCCAAAACACTCACGCACAGGGACCGAGGGGTTGCAAGTGTGTGCTTGAGTGGAAAAAAAACAGAAGTAGGAGAGAGAGTGTGTGTGTGTCTTTGTGTTTGTGTGTGTGTCCCCTGCGTGCTAGTTATGGCTGCCTTCCAGTGGCAGGCACTCTCATTTGGTCCTGAGGGGCTCAAACACACACATACACACACACGTACACACAGACACACACTTTCTCTCTATTTAAACCAGCAGGACAATGGAGCCCGAGCTTCCAGTTCCATCAAACACATGGTCTATACAGGAAGCCAGGGGGGGATTGAAGCCCTGTTTATTGAAGCCGCAGTCTGTGGAAAGCAAAGATCTATTGTTAGGTAGCCAGGTATTCTTTCATTCTCATCCATCCATCCTTCAGCCACCACACACACACTTGGCTAAATAGGATAGTTCAGTTTCAGCCCATCTGCGTGGCTTCTTTGAGAGAGTACATCATTATGTTGCTTTTCAAAATATTCAAGTATGTAAAGATATTAATAAATGTTGGTTTCACTATTCTCGATGCTCGTTCAAGTGATTCAGTCATCCAATCCATACATATCTATACTGTTTTCACTGTAATCGCGCCTACAGGAAGTGTATGTTCAAAACACTCAACCCATTTCATTTGTAATAAGTTGACAGTAAATGGACAATAATACCCCAGATGAAAAGCATTACCAAAATGAAACTTATAGTAAGTCCTCAGCAAACTCACATCTTTTAGTATTCCCACAATCCCACCACACCAGTCTGCCGCTGTTCTAGAGTTGTCCCCCTCTAATCCTCACATGAGCTCTGTACAGCTGCTGTGAAAGTGGACCCAATAAGTGTGGTGTCTGAGCTCTAAACACTTGTTCATCCACTTGAGCTAAGACAACTCGCTCGAGTGTTTCAGTTTATTCAGAAACTTGTGTAAAGTAGCCCTTAAGAAGGATCAACAGAGCAGCGGAGTAAACAGAGGAGATGTACATGAACTCACTGTGCACTCATCGCGGGACATAAGACACAACACAAGTCTCTCCAGGGGATAATAGAGACCAAGAAAACTATGCCTGTCTTAATTTGAATGTGATATTTTTGTCCTTGAAAACTCCAACACTGGACTGTAAGAGGGAGTGTGCATTCTCCATCTCAGTACACTGCTCACTATAGAGTAAACTATTGTCTAAATCAAAGCATTTCCATGTTTGCACTGTGAAACCACCTTATTGTAATGTAGCCTTTATAAATAACCATCCCTCAGCTTGTGACCACACAGTGCACAGAGCTAACAGTACTAACAGCTATCTTACAGCTACAACACACACACTGTGGTTTACTCTACACAAGAAAGCTGAAAGGGCTGTTCTTATTCTCTGCAACTGCAACAGATACTTTATTTGTGAAATATATGAACATACCTTTGAAACTCTTTGTCATATCATGAATGATGAGTAATTTTAGGATTGCAAATATTGTTGGCAAGATTGTCATCCTACATTTATTTGCACTTCCTTGACAAAGTTTATGCCATACAGTTGTACCCCTTCAATATCATAAAGGTCTGCAGAACTAAATAAAAACATTATCTTACAGGTGACCACCATGTTTAACCTGTCTAAATGAATACCCTGGCTAATACTGTTGTCGTAAAGATGAAATTACTTGGTGCTTTTTGTTAGTGAAGGGCACTTATAAATACACCATTGTTCCCAAGTTTGGAATCGCCTGCAACAAAAGCTTGATTTAGTACAGTCAGGTGGCTGAGAGGACTACTCTGTTTTTGAAGGGTCGTCCATGCTTTTAGGTTGTAGAAAGCCTCCTTTACAAATAGATGTAATTTTGTATGAAGGCTTGGAAAAAAAAAGTTATGTTTTGAACATGGAGAACAAAATGGTGTGCAATAGTTTGACCAGTCTAACGACTGAAAGGCCGGGAAGACACAAATGTTCTTTGAGCAACAGTTTTATAAGAATACAAGAAATCATCAGTCATAGGTTAAAGAAATGTGCTGATTTACATAGGAACAGGATCCTGTTTTAGCATCACGTTCACAATAATGCCTGTAACAAGCAGGAATTAACAGCCATTTTCCCAAAATATTTAGAGCCCAGTCGTACTGTCGTGGGTCAATAATAACCGAGCTTCATATACACTTTCTGGACTGGAAAAAAAAATAAAATAAAAAAATTGAACGATATTTAAGGGAAAAAAGTGGTTACAACAGTGTTCTCCACCATCATGCAAGACTGCAGGGTCATCGACAACACAGAAGTTTTAGTACTTGAATTATTCTTCTCTTGGAGTTAAAACAATTTCAGAATTTCCCGAGCTCCATATGAGGACATCTAGAGATGCACCTGGACTTACAGACTCATTTCCATTACCTGTGATACCTTCACACATGGACTAAACCCATGAACTCAGTTTATCTACAGTTTATTACGACCCATGTTTAACTCCATATATGACTGATGATGTTCTCTGTACATGTGGCATCTATTGCACGTCTGTCCGTCCCAGGGAGAGGGATCCCTCATCTGTGGCTCTTCCTCAGGTTTCTTCTTTTTCCCATAAAGGCTTTTTTGAAGTTTTTCCTGACTCCGGTTCGAGGGTCTAAGGACAGAGGGTGTCACAACTGTACAGATTGTAAAGCCCTCCGAGGTAAACGATGTTTGTGATTTTAGGCTCTAAATAAATAAATTTGACTTTGAATTTAGATGTAAATAATATATACATATGGTGTCTAAATGATATTGTTTTATAAACAGTATAATAACAATATTAAAATAAGCACTAAAGCATAAAAAAAGTATTTAGAAAGGAAAGAAGACAAACAGACAATCAGTGTGTGTGTTATGTTTCACTCAGTGTCCTGTTGTGTTTTCTGGTGTCTTGTGTTCCTTGTGTTTTGTCATGTCAGGTTTTCATGTCTGTCATGTTTAAGTTCCATGTCTGTCGTGTTTCTGGTTCCTTGTTCTGGCGTGTGTTTTATTTTGAAATCAACTCTCCCTCATGTTTCAGGTCCCCTTACTTCCTGCCATTGTGTTTCCCGCCTGTCTGATTGTCTGCCCCGCCCTGATTGTGCTTCACCTGTTTCCTATTACCCCATGTGCTTATCGTCCTTGTCTTCCCTTGTCTTGTTGCCAGATCGTTGCGTCATGTCAGGTGTTGCCTCATGTTGCCTGTGTAATGTTCTAGTGTTTCGTGTTTCATGGTCCATTTTCCATGTTTGTGTCGTGTCCTAGTGTTTTCTGTCTGGAGACTTTGTGAAGTTTTCTAGTTTAGGTTCAGGGTTTTTGCTAAGTCTTGTTTTCCCAACTAAGGTTTTAGTTTTTGTTTGTACTTTGTTTTTGGAAGGACTTTTTGTTTATTATTAAATACTTAAAATCATTCTGCCGAGAGTCGTGTCCTGCATATGGGTCCTCCTGTTCCTGCCTGGTTCTAAAGATATAACAGAACCTAACAGAGTGTTTACTTTTATCTGTGTCATGGTAGTTGTATCGGAACCATACATATGCAAAAGTGATACATGCTAAAGAAAAAGAATTTTAATTGTAAATGTGTGTAGAATAAATGAATGCCCTTACAAAAATCAGTCTACTCAGCCCATTTTGTGTTTTTTTTTAGTTTATTCTCCATTTCACTCTTGTTTACAGGTCAAAATGAGTCCTTTCAACCTTTCTTTTCAGACAAAAGTGGCTTTAAATTCGCATTTCTGGTCTTGTAACTTTTCCAGATTTCCCACTGCAATTTTGTCTGACATTGTCGGTTCAACATGAAAATTGTTGGGCTGTCCCCCAAAACTCTGGAACATTATCCTCATGCACGCACACGGCCAAAATGGCAGCCAGTAAAAGCCTTTTTACACTGACGGTGAATTAGGCTGAATAGTGCGGCGCTAACAGCAGCCTGTGACAGAGGCTTTTAGTGGGTGTTTATAAAAGCTGTCAAAAACCCAGGAGAGGAGAGGAGTAAAGAAGAGGACAAGGGAAGAGAAGTTGGATAAGTAAAAAGAAATGAGAGGGAAGAAAAAGAGGATACTAGGAGAGGAGGTGGAAGGGCAGAGAGGTAAAGATAATTAGCAAAGTACAGCAGGGGATGAAAACAGAGAAGACAAGGACGTGGAAGAGGAAGAGAGAACAAGAGAGGGAGGAAAACAAAGGCAGAGCTGGGAACAAATGGGGGAAACGAGAAAGGAGAGAATGGAGGAAGACAGCAGGGGTGTTGAGAGAGAAGATTGGAGATGAGAAGAAAGAGAAAACAGAAGGAGAAGTGATTGTGAAAACTTCTGGTGGATGGTGAGAGGAGAGGAAGGAGGTACTGGGGAAAGATTAGAGAAGAGAGAGTTGATTGGAAGCAAGGGGAGACAGAGGTAATCATGATGACAGGATAGGAAGAGGAGGAGGTAGAAGAAGAAGAGAAGAACGTAACAAGTAACTTTTTGTTTTGTCCATCTGCATTTAAAAGATTGCTGATACTAATGTAGCCTAGTGGAAAATTGAATTTTCCTCTAGGTGCCACTAGATGGCGATGGGCCCCTGTGCAGTCTCCAAGTTGAGGTGGAGATAGCGTGAGGTAACGAATAGAGACAGGAAGTGGATCGCGCTCCTTTTCCATGAGCATCTCACCTGTTGCGTCTGCTGTTTTCCAGAGAGGTAAATAGGTTTGAAATGTTATTTCTGTATAAAATAATCAAAGGATTTACATTAATATGATTTTACGGAAATACCAAATGCATATTTGAGGCCGGTATTGATCGTGTCGGTTCGATGTTTATAGATTTTACCTGCTGATTTTCCATGTGCTAACTAACTAGCATACAGCATGGATAAGTTGTGCTGGAAACATTGTAAGTTTATTTTACAGAGATGTGTTTTGCTGTTGAGTGAAGCTCATGCATGTGATGTGTATGCATGATTTCCAAAATTTGTGTTCATTGTGTAGTACTGTATGAGGTGAATGATGTCCTGCTGCTGCACAAGTGTTTGAGACACCCAGTCTGTAGTGAATATAATGGGATTTATTTTGCACAATATCATTTGATATGAAGGTGTCATATATTTCATTTTCTGTAAGGAAGTGATTGTATGTGGTTCTATTTTATTCCCTTTTTGTCTGTGACAATAGGAAGCCCTACCACTACAGTTGTTTATGCACTTTGATTTTGTTTATGCACTTTGATTCTTTTTATGTAATGAAACGTATTTCAGTGTGAACATCCCAGTGTTTAAGTTGCTTAGTGAGCTTGGGGAACTGTTTATTTTGGTATTGGAAGTGCCAGATAATGTAGTTCTATAAGCAACCAGGATTTCTCTTTAAATGTTCTGTAGGAGGGAGTAGGGAGTCACGTTTCAGAGTAAAACTTTATTCCCTAAGTTGTTGATTTGTATACACTGAAAATCTTTGTTGAATTCAATTCTTACTCGAAATTAATTTCCAAATAAATTTAACGCTACTCTCAAATTCTAAGAGTAGTCGAGAAATAAAGATCCCTGAATATAGCTTTGTGTCCTGTGTTATTCAAATTTCACTGGACTACACTAATATGGGGAACATTTCTACCCGAGGCTGAATTGCAGGTGCAAAGAAAGGTGCTAAAGGGTTGACCCCTGGAAAAAAAAACACATCTCTTTCCCTTCTCTTCCATTTTCCACATACTGGGGAGGAAGCAGAATCTCAGAGAAACATAGCAAAATCTTCGGTTCATCACACTTATGTGTGCTTCCCTGCAGAGAGTTAGATCAGGATGTAGGTTCAGTATGGTGCTAGGCCTGGAGAGTTGAGCGGGAGTTGCGTGCTATAACATAACATATTTCTTGCAAACAACATTTTATCTATTTGCAGAGCATTATGTGCAGTGTTTGTGTTGTTTGTGAGACCTCATGGCGACAGCAACACTAAGACGCTGCTTCTGGCAGCTGCTCAGAAATGAATAATTAAGGTACATTATGCACAAAACAGTGATCTTTACAACTTTGAGTATGGATTAAACTCAGTATATTGTGTTTATTAGTGAGCTTTAATGTGTTGGTAAGCAGCCAGGCTAGCAGCGTCCTCCTGCTTTCAGTCTCTATGCTAAGCTAATTGCTCATTGGCTCTGGCTCCATATGTGACAGGCTTGATATCTATGTTCTTATCTAAATCTTGGATACAGTACAAGGCAAATTAGCGTATTCCTGAGCTTCAATCTAGCACTTTAATTCAAGACTATCTGCATGAAAAAAGCCTACTGCATAACTAAGACAGGCACACACACAGCGTGCAGACAGAAACCTGGACAGGCAGAGACACAGGGTTGAAGTTGTAGCTACTGACAAACAGCTCGGGGCAGAAAGCCTCTCCTGGGAAGGAAAAGTATCATCGGACAAAGTCTTATCACAGTGTTGTGATATGGAAGCTGATGCTAAGCGTTTAGAACTGCTTGTATAGTAGTGTTTTCCACTGTAACACTGTATCAGCATGTTTCACTTGTCCAGAGTCGTGTGTGTGTGTTTGTGTGTGTGTATCCAATTAAATTCTAAGCCTGTCCTCAAACAGGGGTGACGAGATGAGAAGTGCTCTAAGTTAGTTTGTGTGTGTATCTATGTGTGAAGGAGTCAGATGGGAAGCAACTGTGTGTTTTTCAGGGAAATATTTTGCCAGAGTGAGTAGATGCAGTTTTATGAGGCCTACAGACAAAGTGCTGTGTCAAGACAAACTTTGATTTGTGTTCAGTATACACTATCTATTTTCTCTCTACCCTTCTGCTTCACTCTTTCAAAGGTCCCCCTCTTCCTCTCACTCCACCTCTCATCTCTGGCTTGTTCTCGCTCTTGTAAAACAAATGGATCTGTGTTCCACCTACTGTACCAGGGATGAACACCGCCCTCCCTCTGATCCCGCTCTCCTTCGCTCTCTCTCACTCTTCCTGCTATTGGACTTGTGACAGAATCAGAGAAATATTGAGAATCCATATTCTAGCAAGACGGAGAGATGAGGAGTTGTAAATCTCTGAGTGTTGACAAGAAAACAAGCTCAAATAATGAAATGTAATGCTGATGCATCAAAAGGAGGTCTTATCAGCAGCGGGGGCCAAATAAAACTCAAGAAAGAGCAACACTCAGTGTTTTAGAAGGCATATCAAGGGAAACTTTTTATTTGATGCCAAGTTACAAAATAAATGGTAATAACACACAGAACAGGGTGCCTGAAGAACCTTGAAATGTCCTGTAATATCTGTACAATTTATGTGTCTAATCCATGCTTGATGTACTGCACAGTACACTTTTCATCCCAACTGTAACAGTATGGTGGAGGCAGGAGGCAGCATATCAAAAATTGTAAATGGCCATTTTTATGGTAATTGTCTGCTCTTTATGGCCCACAACAGGGAAGGGGGCCATGTGGAAAATTAGCTGTGTACCATCCATGAACATATTTGCAAATTCAAATAATTCAAGCCTTTCTTTACCGGTGTCATCTCAGGATGATATGATATTTACATAAATGGTGGAATTAGCGTTCAATATTATAACTTTTCCTTTATTACTTTATTCATTTTAAAAGTTTATATGTGGTCAAGGATAGAGATTGATAGGTAGAAAGATATAAATAAGAGGCAAAACTTCCAGACAGCTGCTCCACCACCACCCACAAAAACTTGCTTTTAAACTTGAATACTCTCCATCCATATTTCCATCTTAGGTGATTGTAAATTTAACAAAGCAGAGCCAGGTTTCCAACAGTGTGTCATCATTAAGGCTACATGGAATCAAAGCAACAAAGTGTGATATTATGTTTTACATGTGAAAGTGCTTTCATATTAAAACCTCTCTCATGCATTAAATAAGAGCACATTGGAGATAAAAAACCCTTGTGTGTGAAAACACAAAAATAAAGACTGAACAATGTACGGTCATGCTATATGTTGACGTTAGCCAATTCTGTGCTATGTTATCAGCCAATAATAATGACTTTTTTTCACTCCACAACCATTATGTGAATATTATTTCAGAGAGACAGACACTTGGTAATTCTACAGTCCAGTGTCATTAAACCATCACACAAGGGGAGAGAGCGACGACATGGTGTAATTAAAAGCGCACCAGTCAAACCTCAAACAAGACCAAACCCTGTGGAGATATGACATTTCTTTTAGCCTCATGTACTCATTTGAGAAATATCTCTTCATCTCTTCACACTGATTTGATGCAGAAACTTCAGTGGACATTTGAGTCATGTGTCATGTACATTATGATTAATTTGCCATGACTGTTTCCATTGTACTTTGTAGATAGACCAACTTTTCTACCTCAACCGAGCTAACAAGTCTTTTGTTTTGGAATCTCTGCTGCTGGCTCTTAGTTTTTATCTGCTAATTGAAAATATGCATAAAAATAATTGGAAAAGAACTTATTGAAGGAGATATGCTATTGGGTAGGAATATTAAATGACAGCAGTGGGATTTCATCTCACACCTCTACAGAGTCCAGAGAGCCAATCCAGGCTTGGCTTGTTGCTTGTTGTTGTGATTTTAACAAAAAAGACATCATTGCTTCGGACTGAAAAATGTGTTAGACTCTAAGTCAATAAGCTTTCCTCTGGAGCCGTGAAGAGAGAAGATGGACAGAGTTCTTATTCTTGTGAACATAATACAACATCGGACTGGATGGAGAGGCCGTGGACAGCATGGAGCCTTGTTGGTTGGCAAAACTAACTTCTAGCAGATGATGGTATTGAGTTCACACATCCACTGCACCACTCAACCCCACAAGGTGGAGCATCTATCTATAATGACACAGGTTCAGTTTTAGTTGATAACTGGTCAGTTTGCTTAGAAGTGCTAAGAGAGTGAGTGCGACTAAACTATCAATGTGATGGCTTCTAAGCTTTAAGGACAGGACCAGAATACACATATTTTCTGGTGAAATTTTAAACCTCTGTGTTATGACCCTAAGTCATAAGTTTGTGTTAAGTGTGTGTGTTGTTGTTGCTCCCTGCCTGAGGGAGGTGCTGTCACCCTGTCCCTCCCCTTTTGTGTTCTGTCTAGGTGGTGGCTGGTGATTGGAGGAGGACGAATGGGACCCACTTCAAAATGGGAAGTTGGGGTGGAAATGGAAAATGGAATGGAAAAGTTTTCTCTTGTTTATGTTTAGGGAGGCAGGTAAGATGCCTGTCTTTTATTTTACTACTTAAACAGGTAAATTAGTGGATTTTGATTTCTAGATGGTTTTGTTCATTATTTTGGCCGTGCTCCCCCCGACGCCTGTGATACCCTAATCTTAATAAAAAATATTTTGTGTTGGACTGCATTCGTGTTTTGCGCTGGTCACCCATGTATTTGGGGAGAGAGGGAGTCATTCACTTTTTATGTTGTGCCTTAGTTTTCCCCTAGGCTGGGTGTAACACTCTGTACGGACTAAAGTCTCATTTCATAACCCTAGATGTCTCAGCCACACTGCCACCCATCCCACATTTGTCTCTGCTGTTACCACCACCCATCCATTCACTTCCAGGATCACAGATGAGTTAGCAGTCAGTTTCATGTGCCACACTGTCAGCACACAAAACCTAACAGCTCTTAAACTGCAAGAACTTCCATACCGAATATCAGTCGGATGAGAAGATGGCAAACTGTCAGTATGAATGAGGAAGCCTTGGGAGTTAGAGGACTACATTTATCCACACTCTGCTCTCAGTTAACAGTGAGCACCCACACGGTGTTGGACAAAAATATAAATAAAGCAGTCCTGAACAACCCAATGATGACCGAACAATGATGGAGCTCAGACTCACTACTCTCTGACATGATTGGCACCCTAAAGCTGCATCAATCCTTGAGAATCAACTGCAACTCTGACTAAATGAGCCAGAGCTGCAGCTTTAACAGTACGTACATGGCCAAATGGGCCAGGCAGGCTGCTGCTGGACGACCCATGAACAGTGACTGCTCAGGAATAGTAAAACAAACATCCAGATGGCCGCTCTGCTCGTGGGTCAAATTAGCTGAAACAGGCAAGTTGCTTATTCAAAACAACAACCAAGTGTCAGCATTGCCAAAGGATAGGTATGGCAACCAGACACCCTGCATTAAATCAGATGACACTGTATTAAGTGGTGACAAAGGTACAAACATACAGTCACAGTGCAAAACATTGATTTCTTACCATATTGTCTTTAACAAAGACAGCTGACCTTCATATCCTTTAGCTGTGAAATGCCTTGTGTCCTTTTTTATGAATTCCACTTCATTACCAAGCTTAATAGGAAACTGGCCACCTTTATAACGTTGTTGCTTCTTTGTATTAGTTGTTGTACTTACCTTTTGATTCTTGTTAGCATTAAAAATGCTTTCACAGAGCAAACCTTAATGGTACTCTGCTTCATTTCATTTTTAAGCTTTCTTTTAAAGACACTTTCTCAAGGACAGACAAAAATAAAAACTTTCCAACTCTGTTCTCCTTATTTTCCAATGATTGTGAAGGAAAGAGTCATTTCAATGTTTAGTGTCAACAGCATAAAAGTGTCGTGCTATAAAGTGTTTATGAAAACCATTTTTCCTACTTACAGGCTCCACTCCTGTCATCCCTAAATGACACGGAGTAAATAAGCAAAGTTATGCATTTCTTCTGCCAGCTGTGTGAAGTACAGCAGGGACATTTCAGGTATTTTTTAATAAATTAATACAGTAAGTTTACAGAAAATGACATTCCTTGCAGGCAAAACATATGGTCACCAGTTTTCACTTCACTGCTCATTAACAAACAAACAGCTGGTTAAGCTGGTTAATTAGTATATTTTAACATCATTAAATGATGAAAAGAAGCAGCGATGAACTGTGGTCCGGTTCAGATAGCTCAGTTATGTTTGCAATTTTAAACGTCTTTATAACAGTAATGTGCAACATGGTAACAGTCGACTGTACTCCAGTGTCATTTGTCCTGCTAGTCATTCACCTTGGTGCTGCCCCGCCATTACAGCTCTTACTTCTTAAGGCTACAGTGGCATTTACAAGCTCAACTGACAGGATGTCCTAAGTGGAATTGAATGCCTCGGGCCCAGACGAGAGCTCATTCACCAAACACCACTCAATAACACCAATGACAGCTTAGGTCAGGCTGTGTGTGTTTGTTTCTGTGTGAGTGTGTGGACGTGTGTGGGTGGGTGCAGGTGCCACATGTCTTTTAAACATTCATGTATTGTCAGTGCTGATCGTCATATTACTGCTAAAGTAAAGCACAGGTTTACAAAAAAATCCTTTTTTTTTGCTGAGATTTAGTAGCCAATTATATCAGCTTAGCACAAAGACTTGAAACAGCTAGCCGACTCTGCCTGGAGGTAAAGAAATCTTTCCACCAGCACCTCTATATCTATATATCTATGTATATCTCACATTGTTATTTTACACAAAACCTGATTTTGTATGGATTAATCAAATGTGATGTAGCATTTTAACTACTGAGATTAAGAGGTGTTAGAGCCAGGCTAGCTAAGCTAACACCCTATTGGCTGCAGCATCATATGTGTACATACAGATGTGTGAGTGGTATCATTTAACTTTTTGTATGGAAAACTAAAAAATAATTTCCCAACATGTCAGACTATTCAGTTGGTATAATTTAAATGAGACCGCATCGCTGATTATTTATTGAATCCACCTTTTCCGTGTTCCAGGGGTGATATTTGCATCTTTGGTCAAATGTGTCGTCATTACTTCAGACAGTGGCTGGTCACTGTGGACTGTTACGAGAGTCCCAACCATAAGATCAAGAAATCCCTCCATCCATTTGCTGCTAATTTGGGAAGTTAAGAAACCTGCTGAGGAGCAGTTATTGGTTAACTTCAGTTGTACACACCAGCACTGTGGTTAGCTTCTCTCATCCTTCTCCCCGACCTAAGGCTCTGCAGCCTGTGTTCACCAACAAATCTTGTCAGTAAATCTTGTGAGACAGCAAGTTACAACCTGTCCAGGCTGTGTTTATCTGTTTGAATGAAAAGGTTTGACCTACTGGACACCAGATTCATGATGAATCAATGCCAAGGAGCATGGACGCTGTTCTGGAGGGACATGATGGACCAACAACACTTACTAAGACACTTTGTTATTTCTTTCCTTTAAATTGTCACCTGTCTGTATGTAGCTAACAACTATCAATAAACTAACATTAAGGCATGCATTTATAGAGTATGAGCAAGACAAAGGCTCACTTGTCTTCACATGCTCTCATTCACTGCCTTTCTCACAAACACGGATCATTCAGTGGTTGATGGATCAGCAGAGGGATCAGATAAACTCTGCTGGCATGGCTTAACCATTGTTAGCCATTGTTAAGGTCATTAAGTGCAATCAGTCAGTGCTTCTTAATATGTAAAGTCAAAACCTCTGTTGTGAAAAAAGCCTTGTCTTCTGTACTGTCACTTTGGAATTCAGTCAAAAACTACTATGACTTCCTCAATCCATCAGTGGCCTCCCACCAAGACTGCTAATTATTTTTATTGGAATATACTGCCAAGAGGTGCCAAGGGCGGACACAGGCCTCCACGGTGGGGTTTGAGGGTTTAATCCCTGTAACACTTGTGCATTTAATACAGGAGGTCTCACACTGTAATTACATTAATGCATTAACATTACTGTAGTGATGTTGTCCATCCATCCATTTTCTATTCCCACTTTATCCTGACACACATACAGGTCACAGGGTGCAGGTGCTGGCTGGAGCCTATCTCAGCTATCTTGGGGAAGAGGCAGGGGTACACCCTGGACTGGATGCCAGTCAGTCACAGGGCTGACATATAGAAAGACAGACAACCACTCACACTCACATTCACACCTAGGGGGCAATTTAGAGTCACCAATTAACCTGCATGTCTTTGGATTGTGGGAGGAAGCTGGAGTACCCAGAGAACCCACGCAGGCACAGGGAGAACATGGTAGTGATGTTGTATTAATGGTAAAATATTACACATACAGGAGCACATTTAAAGTGTCTTCAGAGGTCAAAGTGAACAGAAGTCCAGGGGGCAGAGGAGATTAAAAAAAAAGAAGGATATAAATGAAGGCCCGCTGTCTATCAATCACGTCTCTCTTCTTATTTCCCATTTCCACATGTTCTGTCACCATCATTTCTCTGCTTCTGTAAAATGAATCACAGGCCCAGACACTGAGTTAATTTCCCAATCATTCGCCTCATGTGGGTGTGTGTGTGTGTGTGCATCTGTGTTAATTTCTAGCCCATAGTGAAACAGATTGTCAGGGAAAATGACCGTTGCATGCTGGGAGTTTTATGCAATAAGAGAGGGAGAACTTGACTATACCCTTGGGCGAGTCTGAAATGACTGTGAAAGACTTCCTCTCTCTCTCTGGTTTGATGTCATTGTTTCTTTTATTTTCCATTTTTTCTCTCCTTATAAATATTTGTCTCACATTCTAAGATGTGTTTTCATCAAAGTAAATATGAATTGAATAAAAAAAAGAACAAGATAGTAATAGATTGCCATTTACAAAGCTACATTCATTTGTAAAATACTTTCCCATTGCCACTTATTGCAGGAGTTCTTAACTGAAAAGAGGATTTCTTTTTCACAGTGAAGCATAGAGGATGTGTTTGTTATCTTGGAATAATTTCCCATCAAATTATTCTTAATAGATATATTTTAAGTGTATAGAACTTTCTTTGTCTCTGATGCTTGATGTGTTCCTACAGTCTGTCATGTACTTTCCTTCAGGCTGTTTGCAGTCCTAATCCCCTTCCTTCAGTTCCACACTGTGGTTTAGGGTGACTCTGTGAATGGTTTGATATTAACTACACCACAATTTTGTTCATCTGAATGTGTCATCTAAGGATATGCTGTGGAGTTTTTTGATCATTATTACGAGTTTTTAGGAGTGGGTTCCTGTTTTGTTTGTGTATCATGCGTGTGGGTTAGGGGTTAGGGTTTTTAGATAGACAGATAGATAGATATATATATATATATATGCATATATATATATATATATATATATATATATATATATATATATATATATATATATATATATATATATATCTATATATATCTGCAATTTTTACGTGCAGCAGTTTTGTTTTCATTTCATTTCATGTCGCTTTACCTTGATAATCTGACTTGATAATGAAACGCATGAGCTGCTCTGCCGGCCCAGGAAGATCAGATGAATTTATTTCTCTTGGAAGCAGCATGACAAGTCTGGATACAAGATGAAATAATGTACCTGGCTCATTATTTTTTGGCAGTGGAGTCATTACATATCTTTATGAATTCAATGAACTGGCAGCTCAGATCTAAAACTCACAGTGGCTCTACACTGGGAGGGAAAAATTATCACTGCTATGTTTCTCTTATAGTCTATCAAATGTTGGGTTAAGACTCACACACACAAACACATATGCACGCATACACAGAAAAGCTAATCGGCTAGTGGTAAGAAATCCTTCAAAAGCTTAACTTTATTGACTTTTGTTTTCTATTCATGCATCATAGATAGTGGACATTAGTCTGTATTTATTAAATTCTGAACATGCCGGGTAGCCAAGGTGAGCTGTTCTTTTTTTTCCTGCAGGTCACAATGTTAAGTAGGTTAACTGAAGGATAACAGTGAAAAGTGGAAAGAAGCTAAGGTGGTGTGTCCCTGTGCTGGTCTTAAAACAGGGATATTAGCCATGAGATTGATCTTTGTCATAACCTGTCCACAACATTATGAGAACAATGCACTGTCAGAGGAAAACACAAATGTATACACACATAAGGCCTTACATTGTGACTTCATCCAGTTTAAAACATACATGCAAAGTTATAGTCTGGACTAGGACTCCAGTACAAGAATATGTACACACACTGCCAACTGCAGTTTGCAGCACTGGAAGACCAACACATCCAATTTTATTACACTGTTTTACATGTTTTGTGATAGGAGCCAATTCACCATGCACCATCTACTCACCCTTTGATGATGGTGAGACCTCCTGAAGACGAGTTTTAAAAAGACTCACTGTTACGCATAGTTCCTTCCCTCTGTTGCTCGACTGTGACTGGGTTGTTTTTATCCTTTTCTTTTTCAAAGTAGCCTCATGTCATGATAGGCATGACTAATGATTCATTTAAGATTGCTGGAGCAGTCCGTTAGAGACGTTAGGTACAAAAAGTCTACTATTATAACAGGGCACAGGCAGAGACAGGTCATTATGCTCAATTAGGGTCCCATTTTAACCAAAGAGCCGTCCAAAGAGACGATTACAGTTGATGTTTAGACAGGCATTCTTTTTTGATGTCCTCTGCTATAATTGCTAATAGCTGAGTAGCAAACGTACTGTCCTGTTTCATTTTAACTCCTATGGAATTTAACCGAGGCTGTCCTGAATGGACTTCTTCTTGATAAATGAAATTAACTGATGTAATGAAATCACCTGTAGCCTTTTTACCTGCTTGTGGTTAGTGTTGATGTTTTTCAGATTGGTTTGTTCTTTTTTAATGTTATAAGTTTAGGGTTAAGCATGTTAGCCATTCATATGTATTATATGTACTAATATTACATGCTTAAGTGCTATATAAGCATGTATGATTAGTATGATTATATTGACAAGCTCTGAGTTGCAAACCTCTCAGCTTCACATCATGTGAAACCCAAGGAAACTTTTCTTTTTTTGTCTTGAATCGTTCTGTATTATCCACAATCAAGATTATACAGTTCTGCCCTCGACACAAGCATCATCTCTACACACACTGCGCACATTTTCTTTGAAGTGGGAACTATTGAGTAATAGGAGTTCATGTCAATTTGAATTGGAATATTCTTTTAACTCTGACAGGTATCATCCAAATTATTTTCTTATTTCATTTCTATTATGAAAATAGAAACAGTTCAGCTTCAGACTTGTCTCCATCCTCAAGCCAATAATAACATGCCCGTTTCCAACCATCATTAAATGAACACTGCTCTTAATTTTTGTTGTAAAACACATCATTAGCCTCTACAGTGCCCCGCCTGGGATTTTATCTTTCCACCATTTGTTAGTACAAATCAGCCCAATAACACAATTGTAGGTTTGCATCAGTTTTAAAACTTCAAACTGCTGAAAAATACAGCGAGTAAATAAAGTAAAGTAAGTAAGTAAAGCATTAAGAGTGGTACAGTTAACACTATTGGTCCCATTGTTACTAAGTGATGCTTGCTCACTGATGCTTGATGGGTGTACTTGCTGTCAGAGCAAAGCAAAATTAGCTGTCACTCATGGCTGTACTAAGTTTGGTAGTTTCTCACTCTCCAAATGTGGGAAGAGTAAAGAGTTCACTACACAGTTGCCTGTAATTTATTGGTCATGATGAACTTGTAAACTTCTCACATTCTAGGTTTTAAGCTTTGATCCTATTACAGCTGAACTGAGTAACCTGTATAAAAATAACTTTTTGTCATGTTTTTAAAACGGTCGCTCTGTCCCGACAGTAGAACATGACAGATAATCTGATAAAAAAAAAATCAGATGTCACTGGGTCAGCCTAGGGATCTTCACTGAGCGGATACAGTAGTGGACAAACAACCATCAAACAACTAATCTGTGAGAGAACTGCCCATCCCTCCTTTACCAGCATCACTTTACATGAAAGATAAGCAAACAGAAGAAGGAGAAGCAAGCAATCAAAGAAAGACTTATACCAAGTGAAGCTGCAGGGAGGGGCTTGTTACGTGGGGGCTGGTCAGGTGTATCCACCGGGAGACTCAGACAGGGGTTTGTAACTGAATTCATTTTTTAACAAACAAGCAGGGAATGGGGAAGCAGTTCCGGGAGGGGGGCTTCGCTGAGGTGGCGAGTCAGGAGTTGGCACTGGTGGTGAAACTGCCACAGGCTGCAGCGGGAGGGAGAAAACAGGCAGAGTTTAGAACTGACAGAGCAGGGAAGGGAGACAGGGGAGACAGGGCGGGCATGACGAGGGACAGGAGGGCCAGAGACAGAGCAGGCGAAACTGCAAGGAAAATAAACAGGCTGTTAGTAACAGAACTGTCAGGCAACAGGGTAGCAAAAGTTGAAGGGCTGGACCGTAGAAAAACTGAAACTGTGGCTACGATCTGACAGAGTGGCAGTGGCAGGGCTGGATATTTGAAGCCGTCTTGATTACTGAACTGGTTGCAGATGGTGGCACTCCGTGCTCACTCCAGCGCACCTGTATCCACTCAGAGACCCAAACACACACACAAATACACACACACACACACACAGAGGTTGCAGGTTAGGGAGACACTGATGGGGTCCCAGGAACTAATCGAACAGGGCTTTTGAAACAAGCTGGAGTGTAGTGGACAGAGAGGGGGAAAGACCTGGAAGTTTTACTTGTTCAAATTTTCCACTTTTCAGTCTTACCTGTTTCACCCTTAGAGATATGATTTGACTTTTTTTTTATGCAAGCCTAAAGTCTATTATTATATAATCCATTGATAAATACTAAATAAAATTATTCACATAACAAAATGTTTATTTTCATTTGTTATCCTGGAAAAGAAGATGCACAGTACATTCATATTCAAAGAAAATAGGATACTTTGAGAGTTAGATAACTACCAGTGGCACAAAAACTGTTTTTTTTAGCCCAGGACTGTAATTAGGGTTTTACACACAGAAAATGTGTTAAGACGATAGTGTGTGTGTGTGTCTCTGTGGGTCAGTTTAATAAGGCTGTGAATTCCATAGGTTTATTTGATTATCTAACTTCTTTCAAACAAACCCACCCAGCCGTGCAGGGGAAGGTGACTCGTGCACACATCCACACCGAGTGACCTAGAAGGACCTGCAGTACAACTTAATCCAGTGTTAATCCAGGTGTCTACACCCTGTGTGCCTCTATCTCTCCTCTGTAGCCCTGTACAATCTTCAGCACAAAGCTAATCCTGGCCTCTCACGGTCAGGAAATGAGATACAGTACAGTGGCCCCAAATGTCTTTAGGCATGTTCTTCAACAAGCAGTGAACTTTACAAACTGACTTCCAGCTGAGCGACCTGGAAGAGCTGGGCTTCAAAAGAAATTTTCCAAAGTTGCGTTACTCTTTGGTAACATAGAAATCTATTTTGTCTCTTTTTGTATCTTTTCTACTTTTGTATGCATTAGAGAGCATTAATTGGGTTTATTAAAAATGACATTCCAAAGTATATATTCATAATGACAATTTTTAGCCTTTTAGGTCTGAATCAGTCCTATATTACTTAATTGGTACTGTCATTTTCTAAAACCTGCTTTAACTGTAATTTTGAGTAAGTGAAATATGATTCATGCACTCTTTTCTTATGGCGTACATAAATCTACCACTGGCTTGACTGGCATGCGGGGCAGTGGTGTGAATCAGAATCTTTGTTCAGTAGATAAATTCATCAGTGCATAGGCATTTAACAGCACGTAATCGTCACTCTGCATTTGTCTTTCTGCCATTTGTCTTTCTGCCATTAAATCCCTAGCATTTGATGCGTTGTCCACAATCACCATGGGAAATATGGATGTGCTTTTCAGAACACACCTACAATAAAGGCACACCCCACAAGGTATTAAGCCACAGTGCTCTAGTATATTCATTTCAGTGCTGTAATATAAACACTTTCTGACAAAAAGACCGTCCGTAATAATCAGGACAAGCAGATGGCACAAACACTGGGTAATTGCCTCTACGTAGACTTCATGAGGGACTTTTTCTTTTGAGATAAATAGAAGCTGCACATGTTTTGCAGCTCTCATGAATTTATTTGTGAAGATAAAAAGAAGGCTGTCCTGTAAAGAAATACTGTGTAGGCGTTACCATCAACCAGGTGAGGATTACTTTTTCCTCTTATCTCATCCTAGGCGGTAAACTCAGTATTGTTCTTGTGTTGTTGTAGTTGCCTTGTACTACAGTTATTTGTCTCAGAATTGTTTATTGGAAGCTACAGGCTAACAACAGCGTCCCTTCCCTTTCCCAAAGAACTCGCATTTCATTAACCCCCATCAGACAAGAAAGTAATTGATTGCCCCTTGAACCACAGAACTCACAGCACCAGTACATTACACTGACTAAACCCTGTAACACAAACATCCACTGGACCTGCAAATTATATTGTCATTGTTTATCATGTAAATATCATCACTCAAACCAAATCTATGGACACTGTGCATACTGTATATACTGTTATATCTAATGACCTCATGTATAAAGTAACTTGTTACAGTAATTATATTTATTTAAGCATCCTTGTCTTATTGTCTACATTAAGTAAGTTTATCCCAACAGAAGATGAAAGACACTGAAAACAACACATTAATAAATGATGTGATAAACACCAAATTTAAATCTGCACCAAGAGCAAGCACATCATGAGCATTAGATCTGTTACACGGATCTTAACTTTTCCTTACATTTTTATGTATAGTGGGCTCATACAAGTGTGCCACGTCAGATTCAGCAACTGCTCCTAACTTCAGATAACTGTGTAAATGACCTGCACAAACACGATGACTCCCACCTGTGAAAAAATGAGGATTGCTGTAAATTAGTGTACTTAACTCCCCTATAATACTATTTAAGGCAATGCATCCTACCCCATATTTTAGTGTTCATTTATGAAAGTAGTTTTAAAGTGTTACAAAGAAACACTTTACTGCTTATCAATGTTTCAATAATTTTTAACAGTGTCAGAAGTGGAATTAAGGAGGAGGTTAAGAAATGGTCTCCATCGTGGAGATGACAGAATATGTGCTATAATAGGTGATGTTGCACTGTCAGATTGTTACAGCTGTACACAAGGCAGGTGGACCCAAATGCAAACACAGCAGGAAAGTTTTAAAGATTTTAATAAAGATAATCTTACAAAGATCAAGGCTTGGATGCTTGATTCATGGCTTTACATAACACACTGACAGTTACGATCTAGCAACAAGACAGGAGAAACGCAGACAATATATACACAAGAGGTAATGGGGAACAGGTGGAAACAATCAGGGGGCGGGGCAGACAATCACACAGGCAGGGAAACACACAATGGCAGGAAGTAAAGGGACATGAAACGAGAGGGAAGTTAGATTTCAGTCTTTCAAAATAAAACACATGACAAGTAAAACAAAATAAAACACATGAACAGGAAACAGAAACAGAAACATGACAGACATGGAAACTTAACAGACACGACAAGACATTACAAAGACATTGAAACAGAGGACACATGAGGAAATGGCTAATGAGCCTGACAGTAATGGTATTGTGTATGTTTTTTCTGTCTTAATATATAAATAGAAATATAGAAACTAGAATTATCATCTGGCCTAAAATGGACAGGTGGCTTACATATCACATCTATCTCCCTCTGCTGCTAGTCTTTTATTTTCTAATGTTGTAAATTTCAGTTATGGTGTAAGGAAATGTCAAACAATTGTGCTCAATATTTTCTTTTATTCACTTAATTATAGCATGGTAACCTAAAGCTATGCATTTAGTTTTTAATCATGATGGAACTTTGATGGTGTGGTCCAAGAGAAATCTCCAAATACGAGAAAACTGGTGAATGCGGCAATTTCTCCTAAAACACTCGTAGCAGCAACTTAAGAATGAATCTATTTGTAGGAGTGTTCACAAGGCCCACTGGATGATACACAATAATAAATAGTGATCTAAATGGATGCAGCACAACCTGAGATATCATTGTCGTTTTCAAAACCAGGTGCTTACATTACCCACAATGCATCACGACGGACATCGGTTTGCTCAGAAATAGTATGCATGTTGTCAGACTCATTTTTCCTTTTGTGCACACTAGCAATTGAAATCACAACAAAGTACTACAGCACTCACAGAAGTCAGCTCCCCAACAGTACAGCATAAGTAGTAATCGTAGTAGTAGTATTGCTACAATTAGCGCTGTTTCTGTTACTAACAGCAGAAGCAGCTGAGGTAAAGCCACAAATGTATAACCATTTCCTGCTGTTTGACTTGAGTGAACGCACAGCAACAAAAAGCGTGAAAAATTTTTCTTCTTTCATCCTCCTCTCATTCCCTTTTCCAGTCATTCGCTCAGTAAGCGGCTCTCCCAAGGTGACCCTCTCTCCCCTGCCCTCCTCCCCCTCCTTTTTTCACCCTCCCTCTTTCCATCACACACTCCCTTAATACACTGTCAGTCAGAAAAGAGCCTGCCGGAAAAGAGGGCGAGAGGTGTGTGCGGACTTACGGGCATTAGCCGGCGTTTGTGTGTGCACACTGTTTGCATGAATATGAGGAGGATGGCAGTCAAGAGGCAACGAGGGAGGGATAAAAACTGAAAAGAGGAAGTGACAGGTGCAAAACAAAGTGAGAAGAAAAGACAGACAGAGGGAAGGACAAACAGAAAGAGAGGATTAGGAAATGATTGCTCAAATCACAGGTTACAGGCTGATGTGTTGGCAGGTGCTGCTGTTAACTTGTCAGCAACTGGTGGATGCTCACAGGTCTGAACATGCAGTGAGTCCACCTTAAAAATGGTTGTACATGAATGCCCAATGAAGTATTCAGTCTCACAAAGGCAAATAAATACTCTTGACATCTTTGTTGCTCTGAGCATGTCTAAATAATCATCATAGCCCATCGTCACTTGTGCCCCAGCTGGTATCAGAGTATAAGAATAATCAGGCTAATACGAATTGATTAAAAGAAAGCTGTGTGGCCGATGCTGCAGAAAGGCATCATAATTTCAGAATTATGTATCCGTGATGCTCATCTCTGTCATCAGTGTGTCACTAAATGTGTAGTTACCTTCTTCTGGTGAAACTAGCTTTGGGATTTCACATCATTTTACTGAATCTGATGTACAGAATCTGCTCAGTTAATCTGAATTCTTCTGAGTCGTGAAGTTAATTGTTAAGGATTAGCTTTTAATATTTAGATTAAGTTCGAAGTAACAAAAACTAAGATTCAGCAGAGAGGTATAATAATCTTCTCTCTTGGCCATGAAGGCAGAAACACAACCATTTTGGGTGGTACCATAATTAATGGACACAACCTGTAACTATAATCTGAAAATGAACCAGAAAATACACATTATGAATCTAACTTACTCCCTCTATCATTTGGTGCATCATTTCACATGCATGTACTTGTACAGAATAAGCAGAGTCACTGAAAAGGGGGAAAACTGCTCTCTAAACTAACTGTCTATATGAATGTTTAGCAATTTGTTTTTTCCAAATGACAAGAGTGAGGAAAGCGAGGAGATTTCACATCAGATTGATGAGTCTGGAAGGTTACTTTACCATAAATAGATTTTTGGATCAAACTCAGTTTTCACCCTCATTGCACAGTCTCCACCAAGACATGTAAATCAATGCATTACTGGTCCAAGGTCATGACAATTTAGCGAACTCCATCGGCTGCTGAAGACCACGAGATGGAGTTGTAAACTCTGGTAAAAACTAGATTTAGATTAGATTAGTTAGATTAGATGGGGCGGCAGTAGCTCAGTCTGTGGGGACTTGACTTGGGAACCAGAGGGTTGTTGGTTCAAGTCCCCACGGACCACTCTTCACCTCTTTAGCTGCCAGTCCACCTCCTGAGTACTGCCGAGGTGCCCTTGAGCAAGGCACTGAACCCCAAAACTTGCTCGGGGTGCGCCCCCCTCACTCTGTCTCTCTGCTAATTGTGTGTATTCAGACTTGTGTATGTAAAATATAGTCTACACCAGAGTGAAAAATTATATTCCTTCACGATAAACAATGTGTGTCATTAATTTAAATTTTTTTTTTTTTTAACTCTTCTAGTAAGTAAGACGAATGATCTTCTGTGTTCTTTCACTCTTTGATTTGAAATAAACCAGATATGAAGCTCAAAGCAGCAGTCCTGGTCCTCAAGGTTTTGACTGCTGTGTTTCTGTCCTGTCGGTATAGGAGAGTACGCCCGGCACCCAACTGGATTATCCAGGTGCTCCAATAAATCCCATCATCAGCGTGGCCCCTTACTCTTTAAGGTCAGCCAAGGTCCTAGCGAGTGTCCCTGGCTATAGTTTGGTCTCTGGCTTTTTATAGCCATGTCCCAGCTCTGAATGGCTCTGGATTTATGTGCTGCTACATAAGCCTTTTCTCTCTCTCTCTGTCATTTTGTAACCTCTCTCACCCTTCTTTTGCGGCTTCATACCACTCCACCGCACGCACACAGACACACTATATTTTATGTCTCCTCTCAGTATTCATGTAGTGCAGCATATGGCTCTTCTTTTTCTATATTTATGAAATGTTCGCTGGACCCTCTCGATAGTAATGTATACGTCCTTTACGCTTCCATTAAATAACCCTTCAACACACACACACTCACATATTCAAACAAACACACCATCCTCACCCAGTCAGGGTTAAATAGATGAACATATTGTAGCCTCTCTGGCAGGCCCTACATGATGTCTGTGTGTGTGTGTGAGGCATCCATTACTCTGAAAGCTTCCCTCTCTCTGATGCACCGTGGTTCTAATGATATTTAACCTGCCAGGCCATTTTGAAAATGGGCCCTGGCCATAAAAATACCTGATGTATGGTCCCATCTGTGTGTCACCCACCCACATGCACACATGCTAGCACTGACACATAGAGCACAATACACTTTCTCTCACACACACACACATGCAAATGCACACACACAGAGTCATGGTCTTGCATGGCACTTTACCCTCGCTGCTTTTATCATTAACTTCAGCTTCTATCAGCCACGAGGTGAGGGCAGTTTATTCATTAGTTTCTCTTCTTAACATTATTACCTGTATTTCACCTCCACCATTATCTGCCCTGTGGATCTGCTGGCTCCAGCTGCATTCATAATTAACCCCCCAGCCTCAATGCTGATAACTGCTTAATATGGTATGCTTCAGCAAAGCGAGGCTTTCATCACCCCACTTTCTTTTCTTTTTTTCATTTGCCAAAAATCTAATTTTTATGGAGCAGATGAAAGATTTGCAGTTGTGCAGTTTAAACTCACAAATTGTTTGTTTGTTGGAGTACATTTTGAGGTTTCCTTCAGTACCATGAAAACTTGATTTTTGTCTTAGCTGCCTTTATTTACAGGATGAAACAGACAAATGTCTCCTTGAAGATCTGTTACTCCGAAACTAACCAACCCAACTCAGCGCTGATAATAACAAAAACTGCTAAAAATATATTATAATGAATAGTGAGTGATGCTACAAGACATTTCTACAAAGTTACGTACATGACCAGTGATGCTGGGACTACAGACCGAAGTTCTCAGTTTGAGTCCAGATATTGATGCAGTGATGTCAAACAACATAATGACTTTCTGGATTTTAAATGTTTTCTTTGTGCATTAAGAGCCATCTGAGTTTTATTGTACTTCTTAATGCTGAGAGTAACAAGCCAGAATATGTGCTGATGTCTCAGTTAAATCACACTGTGTACTACGACTGTTTCCACAACATTAGCCTCCCATTCAGTGTTTTTGCAGCAGCTGCGAGCCTCTTTTGATGACACCAGATATTAGATTCTTGTCTCTGATGCCTCTTGCTCCAGGCAAGAATTGTTCGTGTTCACAATTATTGATCTGGCTGTTTGGTGCCATACAAGTAATTATAGGAATCAATTAAATGTGAGTGTTATTACTCCTGAAGTTGAGACTGAGGCAAGATCTATCGCTATCTATAATGGTGGAATCTAACAGAGCAGAGCGTCATTTTGACATCACAAAGTGCAATCGGCCAAATTAAAGCTCTCACAAATGGCGGATATATGAGCTCTGGTACGGGAATTCAATAACAGTGTGACGGATTAGTCAGTTTGGTTCTGCCATCGAAGGAGGTGTCCTGATAGTTCTGCTCATGAGCTTACTAGGAACAAATGGACATATCAAAATGCTGCTTCAACAGCAGGATGCACTGCAAACACACACACACACACACAAATATGGTCTATGGGAAAATGGACTATCCCTAATTGTGTTTCATCTAAGTTTACTTTATTTAGTGATTTCCTACTCTGGCCAGAATGTCTTTTGACAGCCCAGAGAGAACAGGTGTTCTCTTCACAGCTGTGGGTGATGTATGTAGTTAGAGAAAGCAGGCGGAGCAGTCCATAAGCATTAGAACAATGTTTTCCAGTCATGAAAATACAATATGTACGCCATTTTTTTAACTTAAAAACCTTGAGACACTGTCATTGATGAATATATTGTATTATTTTTTATATAAATATATTACCAGCATAAAAATCAGACATTTTCCTATTTAGAGGTCAAGTATGACATCTCAGTGTGATTCATTAGAATGGTTTACAGATACAGAGGCTGTAATGCCTTCATTTTGTGGCTTAATTATTTTATCTAAAATAAATTACCATAAAACATACATTATATCTAAACAATGCAGATCCTGCAGTCTGCCTTCGGATAATCATCACAGAATACAATGAGAAAATGCAGTATCTACCAAACATTTGAATTGGCTTGTCTAAGAAAGTAAACTTTGTTTTGATTATTTCAAGTCCATAGTTTATTCCAACTAAATGTATCTCTGGTTTGCTTGATGTGTGAATGAATATTTAAATTGAAATCGGTATAATGAATGAATTAATGTGTTAATATGTGTGATTTAAAGAGTCAAGCATTAAGAGAGTAACTACTGAGATCTGCTGAGCGAGTTATTAACAGGAGTTTTACAAGGTTGTTATTCTGCTTCGTAATATGGTATTTGTAATAAATCACTAAATTACCAAGATTTCAGTTCATACAAAACGGTTATTGCTAAAACATCTAGGAAAAAATCAATAAGTAAATTTAGTTTTAGGTCATGTCAGAAAGGTCTGAACTCAGTTCTGTAGTTACTGCGTTTTGCCTTAGTATAGCAGAATTGATTTTAACAGTGAACATTGCTTTAGGCTGTTTTCCTTTAATTCCCTGTAATATGGGCCTAACCTTAATACATAGGGTACCCTCCATCTATTCCTAATCCTAACTTTAAACCTAAATTCAACTAAACCCTAAAGTGAAGATGCTAAATATCCTCACCCTGGAGGATCGTCTCTCATTTCTCTGTTAAGTAAACTCTCCTAAGTATTAAAGTAAAAGAAAGTCCACATCCTCACACACAAACGTGAACACTTCCAGCATAACCCCACATGCTGCCCACAGTGGTATGTATGTGTGCACACATTCCCACAGGAGCATGCTCAAATCTTACACACATTCTGACACGCAGCTCTGTGCGTACAGACACACATCAGCATGCACCGTGTATCTCGAAGCCTAAAGGTTGGCTCTGCCCCGAGGGATGGAAAGATTATTATGGGCCAGAGAAGGAGAGAGGGAGAGATGAGCCTCTGAGTCTCTGGGAAAGGGAACTACTTCCTAACAAATACTCCCAATCTAACAGACCTGACTCATTCTGCCTGAAGTTAAATGAATTATGGTTCTACAGAAGTAGCCTAATGGGCTCAAATGGAGCCTTTTCTCTATATCCATTTCTCATTATTGTAGTCTCTGCATGCATACCAAATAATTGCTTGAGTATAAAAACCTGCTGTTCAGGTACTTTCTGTTTCATGAATGTTGGTTCTAATAGTTCCTTTAAATAATCCTGTAGAATTCTCACTGTGGCAGTAAGCCGTAGCTTTCATTGGAAAAAAAGACCACTACAGGATCAACCTCTGCAAAATAAAGGTTTAAGGTTTTTTAATAATGGACACACTCTCCTTTCATTCCTTTTTCTTTATAAACTAAGGTGACCACTTAAGCCCTTAATCAGGTGTTAAATCATTTAACATTACACGCATATCTGCTTAATTACACCCCATAGTTTGTTGTCTGGGACATTTGTGTGTGTGTGTTGTTAACCATGCTGGAGGTCTGTTGGTCAGTCCACCACTTTGGTCCAGATACAAATGTCTTCACAAGTATTTGTTAGACTGAGATCAAGGTTCCTTGAGGGTACATTTTATTAACGTTGGTGATCCTTTGTCATTTGTGCCACCAGGAGGTCAAAGTTTTCACTTATCCATAATGATGATCTTATTTTACTGAACCTCACTTGTTATTAGCTGCCTGTTTTCACCTGCCAACAAGAATCCTCGCTAGGAAGGCACAACACATGGAGAGGTTCATATAACCTCCCTCAGATCCAACCCTGCATGATCCCTCACTGGATTCCCATCTGTATGAAGGTTATGTTTGTCGGAAAGCTCGATTGTGCCAGAGGTGCTGTGGCCGGGATGAACCACGGGTCACTACAGTGTTTTGCCCCTGGATAACCTCATTATTTGCATTATTTAAATCTAAACTCAGGCAGCACTTCCACAAACTGCATCTTGCCTTGTCTTATGACACAGAAAGGGGGAAAAATATAATGAAAGAGTTTTCAATAACATTTTTTCCCCCTTTTTTTGGTGTTAAGAAAGACACATTTTAGAACTCTAAAATTAAAGCACCATAACAAGTACTGTACATACTTACAAAGAAATGGATGAACACCATGACTTTGTTTTTTAGTATTTAGTAGTTTTTAGTATTATGCAACTAAAATGTTTTGAAAGTAATGAACAGAGAGTATGTGAATGTTCATTTGTCCAAATGTCCTTTCAAGACCAGTGTCATTTTATGCTGGAAGTATACATGGGTTACATGTTTAATGAACACGCCTCTGAAAACTCCAATCAAACATGTTGTGAACGTAGCCTAAACATCTCCTTGCTCCCTTTCTTGGTTCATTGTTTAATTGACAGTTATTGAGAGATACTTTTGAAGCCTGAAGTTGCCAGATTGTCTAATAAAGCGCTGTGCAGCAGCACTGTGCCGTGTGACTTACCACCAAAAGCCTCCTATTTGTCTTTAAACAAGGGTGTGAGAATGGACAGACTAGAGGGAGTACTGCTGGTTTGCAAGATGTATCTTAGCAGAGGATGGTTTCGATCCATCGACCTCTGGGTTATGGGCCCAGCACGCTTCCGCTGCGCCACTCTGCTCTCAGTGGTCTTTGCCAGGGTGTGCGACCACAATGTTTCATTGCAAAGGAATTTCCTAGTCCATCAGCGACTTGGGAGTACCTGCAAAACCAAGTGGACTTGAAATGAGGACTAGGTTGGCAGTGTTCCTAACTAGATAAATGTAGTGGGCAGAGAAGTAAAGGTTGTGCTTAATGGCTCAACTTGTCATCATGAGATATGCTTTCATTAGCAAATAATTGATTGCTATGCAAGGACACAGAATGCACAGTTAATCCATGAGAGCAGACTTTACTTCTGAGTATCACTTGTTAAGATGTTTTTTTTATTTCATGAGCATTCTATAATCTGGAGATTTTGTAAAGATATTTCTCTGTTGTGAGTTAACTTGACAAGCGTGCAGAGAGCAACAGACAGAAGTTAGTAAAACAAATTCCGGTAAATAAAATACAATTTTTTTTTTCTGTGCAGCCCGTTAATAAGTAACCCACCAACCCAAATGTTAAGATGAAGTTCAACTGCAATGCATTTTTTTTTGCAGAACTTCCTTGCTTGTTAAGATAGCAGTGTTGGGAATTTAACCCACGCCTCCATAGAGACTGGAGCTTAAATCCAGTGCTTTAGAACCACTTGGCCACAATACTACCTGACTTTCAACATCTTCACCCTCGTGTATGAGGGGTTTTCCAAGAGAAAAAAAAAAAAAAGCAGATGAATGGTGAGGGACAGACATCTGATGGGTAGCTTTGGATTTTCTACCCATCCCTTTTGAGGACTATTTCGTAGTCAGCTGTTAGCTCAAAAGCAACATTGCCCCTGATAGCAGAAACTCACTTATGACCCTTTTCCACTAGCACCCACTCGGCTCGACTTGACTCAGTTTTTAGGCTTTTCCATTACGTGTTAGTACCTGGTACCTAAGGTGTCACTTTCTAGTACCTACTCGGCCGGGGTTCCAAGCGAGCTAAGTCGAGCTGAAAATGTGACGTTGGCAGACGGCAGGCCACTGATTGGCCAGGGCGTGACGTCACTAGATGAGTCAGCTGGTAGGGAGAGCGACTTGTTCATAAGAGTCAACCGCGCCATTTAACAGCCAACACGATACTTTCAGAGATGGCGCTGCTGCACAGAAATCAACCCTGTGGAGCAACAACGAGATGTAGAGCAACAGACAGAAGTTAGTAAACCAATATCCAGTAAATAAAATAAAATGTACCTCAGTTTCAACGTCTTCATACTCAGTATACGAGGGGTTTTCCAAGAGAAAAAACAAAACAAGCAGATGAATGGTGAGGGACGGACATCTGATGGGTAATTTTGGATTTCCCACCCATCCGTTTTGAGGACTACGTAGTCAGCTGTTAGCTCAAAAGCAACATTGCCCCTGATAGCAGAAACTCACTTATGACCCTTTTCCACTAGCACCTACTCGGCTCGACTTGACTCAGTTTTTAGGCTTTTCCATTACGTGTTAGTACCTGGTACTTTTCTAGTACCTACTCGGCCGGGGTTCCAAGCGAGCTAAATTTTTAGAGTCGAGCTGAAAATGTGACGTCTTTAATATTGGCAGATGGCAGGCCACTGATTGGCCAGGGCGTGACGTCACTAGATGAGTCGGGAGAGCGAGACGACTTGTTCATAAGAGCCAACCCAATGCCATTTAACAGCAGAGAGCTTGATGTCTCAGCCTGATCATTTTAACACGATACGATCAGAGATGGCTGCACAGAAATCAACCCTGTATACCAAAAAAGGAGCAACGACGAGTTGTAGAGCAACAGACAGAAGTTAGTAAACCAATATCCGGTAATTAAAATAAAATGTACCTCAGTTTCAACGTCTTCATACTTGTATATGAGGGGTTTTCCAAGAGAAAAAACAAAACAAGCAGATGAATGGTGAGGGACAGGACATCTCATGGGTAGCTTTGGATTTCCCACCCATCCATTTTGAGGACTATGTAGTCAGCTGCTAGCTCAAAAGCAACATTGCCCATGAGAGCAGAAACTCACTTGTGGCAGTTGCTACCTTTTTGTCTCAGAAATAGGAATATTATTTTCATATTTATACATTAAATTAAAAAAAATTATATTCTAAACTGGATTTTAATCCAAAATATGTGTGAGAGTGGATGGAGTAGTTGCTGTTGGAAAGGAGTACTGCCGGTTTGGTAGATGTATTATAGCAGAGGATGGTTTCGATCCATCGACCTCTGGGTTATGGGCCCAGCACGCTTCCGCTGCAAGAGTGCGCCACTCTGCTCTTAGTGGTCGTTGCCAATGTGGCCGGAGGTCTCTTTCCTCCACGCTTTTTGAGTTTGTTTCACACTATATGGCACTGTGCCGCCTGAGCTAGGGCGCACTGACAGATCAGTGGCACAGAGCCCTAGCAAGTATTTAAATCCAGGTGGAGCACACCTTGATCTCTCGTGGAGGAGGAAATGCAGCAGCTCAGGGAGCTCATGTTGCAGCTTAAGGCGGACAATGAGCGGCTTCGGCAGGAGCAGGTTGCCCTCCTGGAGGGCTCTGGCGGTGTGTCTTCCCCTGCACCAGTTAGTAATGCCCCGTCTGCAGGTGCCTCCGCTGTTGTCACCGAGCGGCTGGTTGTCATTCCTAGAGACCGTAAGTGTCCCATGTTTAATGGCAAGACAGGCATTGGGATAGCTGAATGGATGGAGGAGTTACAGGCATGTGTGCGTGCTCGCCGCCTTACTGTTGCAGACCAAGCCTTGTTCATATTTGACCACTTGGAGGGAGAGGCCAAGGAAGAGATCAAGTTTCGCTCTAGTGGGGAGCGAGGAGACCCAGCTCGGGTTCTTGCCATTCTAAAGGAGCTCTATGGTTGTACTGAGTCTTATGTCACCTTGCAGCAAGCATTCTTTTCTCGGCACCAGCTTGAAGGTGAGACTCTGCAGGAGCCCTTAGCCCTCATGGCATTAATGGATCGTGTGAAGCAGTGTGCACCTGATGGAGTACCTAATGCTGATGTCCTGCTTCGAGATCAGTTTATTGAGCATGTTTATGATAGCTCCCTTCGCAGGGAGCTTAAGCAGCTGGTGCGCCGTCAGCCTATGGCTACAATGTTGGAGCTTCGTAGTGAGGCTATTAGATGGGAGAGGGAGGGCCTTCCAGGAGGTGCCAGGCCACGTAGTTCTTCTCTGCCATCTGCTTATGGCCTCCAGTATGCAGTTCAGGGTCGCTTTCCAACCCACTCGTCCTAGTAGCCCACCTGGGCCTAGTTTGAGTGAGTTGATGGATGTCCTGAAGCGTCAACAGGAACAGTTGAACCAGCTCGCACAGACTGTAGCCTCTCTGCAGGCTCCTCGCCCTCAAGAGCAGGCTCTCCGTCGTGGTTCTGTAATTTGTAGGAGGTGCCAACAACCAGGCCATTTTGCTCGGAAGTGTGAGGGTGAGAGAGCCCCTCCTCGGCGCCATGGACATTCTGTCGCAGGACTGAGCTCCAGGTGTTGCTCTCCCTTCCCGTCCCTTCAACCAGCCGGAAAACTGAAGCCCACTGAGCTGTCTGCGAGCCACAGCTCAGTTGGGGAGTCCATAGGCTCACAGGAGGGTGCGGCTGTTGATTTAATTGCTACCTGTCCGAACATCGATGTATTAGTTGGAGGGGTTATAGTTTCCTGTTTGGTGGACACTGGTTCAATGGTCTCCACTATGACCGAAAGTTTCTTTCAGAAACAGTTTGCACCTTGGGGTTTTGATCGCCTTCGCTCATGTCACTGGCTACAGCTGCGTGCAGCTAACGGTCTAGCGATTCCTTACATTGGCTATTTGGAGCTTGACAAAAATGTGGAGCTGTGTGGTAAGGTGATGCCCCGCTGTGGGATTCTTGTTGTTAAAGACCCCCCTGGTGCTGTGTCCTCTGTCCCTGGGGTTTTGGGGATGAATGTGATTCGCCGGTGTTACCAACAGCTTTTTGGGGCATTTGGTCCATCTCTTTTTGATTCACTTCCTGTCTCAAAAGCACCTGGTCCAGTCATTGCAGCTCTGCAGCAGTGCCACCAGTCGGCTACCTCCGCTCAAGGGAGCCCCACTGGTTCGGTGAGGGCTAGGGGAAAGCGTGTGGTGCGCATACCTGGAGGGGTGATGAAAACTCGTTGCCAGCACCTGTCCGGAGAAGTTCTCTGGCCAGAGTGTGCTGTTTGAGCCCCCAGAGTCAGGTTTGCCTGCTGGGTTGTTAGCCTCCCCATGCCTCGTACAGGTTGTCCAGGGTACAGTGTATGTCCCGGTGGTCAATGTTGGGACGACAGAGGTTCTTCTCTACCCAACTCGGACTGGTTTGGGAGTGTTAAGTGCTGTCCAGGTTGTCAGTTTACAAACAGGCGTGACTGAAGTTGAGTCATCAGTTGCAACAGTTTCTTCACAGACAGTGGCCACCTCAGTGTTGGACAGGGTGGAGATGCTGGATCTGTCTTTGTTGTCTGAACAGGAACAGGCTGGTGCAAAATCCTTGCTTCGTAAATATCGGTCTGTGTTTTCAGCACATGATGGTGACTTGGGTTGCACCAACCTGTTGTGTCATGACATTCCCTTGTTGGATGATGTCCCAGTCCCTTCCCCCTCCCCAGAACTAACAAAAAAAACATGCAGAGGTACCACAGTGCCGCATCCCTCCCTCAGAGTACGAGGCAGTAAAGGCTCATATCAACCAACTCTTTGGAGTCTCAGGTCATTAGGGAGAGTAGCAGTCCCTATGCCTCACCTATTGTTCTGGTGAGGAAGAAGGATGGGAGTTTACGCCTGTGCGTAGACTACCGTCTCCTTAATAGTAAGACCAGAAAGGACGCCTTTCCCCTGCCTCGCATTGAGGAAAGTTTGGATGCGCTTTCTGGGGCACACTGGTTCTCCACAATTGATTTGGCGAGTGGCTACAACCAGGTCCCTGTGGCCGAGCAGGATCGGCCTAAAACTGCCTTCTGCACACCTTTTGGCCTTTTTGAGTTCAACCGCATGCCGTTTGGCTTGTGTAACGCCCCAAGTACCTTCCAGCGGTTGATGCAGAGGATGTTTGGTGATCAGCAGGGTCAGTCCCTGCTACTGTATCTTGATGACATCATCATCTATTCATCTTCTGTTGAACAACACCTGCAACGGCTGGAGATGGTGCTCGACCGGCTCAAAAGGGAAGGCCTTAAGGCAAAACTTGACAAATGTGCATTCTTTCGGCAAGAGGTTGGTTATCTGGGCCATGTCATCTCAAGTCAGGGAGTCTCCACTGACCCAAAGAAAATTGAAGCAGTGGCTAACTGGCAACGCCCACGTCATGTTTCAGAGCTGCGCTCTTTTTTGGGTTTTGCCAGCTACTACCGCCGTTTTGTGGAGGGCTTTGCCAAGTTGGCTAGCCCTCTGCATCAGTTGGTGGCTAGGCTGGCAGGCACCAAGTCAAAGAGAGGGTCAGGTCAGGCTCTGGACACTGTGTGGACACCACAGTGTGAGGAAAGCTTTGAGGCATTGAAGTCTCGGCTTGTCTCAGCTCCAGTGCTGACTTATGCTGACTTTTCACGCCCCTTTATTTTGGAGATTGACGCTAGCCACAGTGGCCTTGGTGCTGTCCTTTCGCAGGAGACAGGACAGTGGTGTGAGACCAGTGGCATATGCAAGCAGAGGCCTTCAGGCCTACAGAGCGCAATATGTCAAACTATAGTTCCATGAAGTTGGAATTTCTTGCGCTCAAGTGGGCAATGACTGAGAAGTTTCGGGAGTATTTGTTGGGGCATAAGTGCACTGTGTATACTGATAACAACCCGCTAAGTTACATTCAGTCCGCCAAGCTAGGGGCCACAGAGCACCGCTGGGCTGCACAACTTGCTGCCTTTGACTTTTCAATAAAGTATCGATCAGGCCGTAGCAACAGGAATGCTGATGCACTGTCACGGCAGTATGTTTCAGGTTTGCAAGCAGTTGCACCGATCTTGCCGGGCACTGTGGTTCCCCTTAGCCTACAACAAAGCCCAACTTTGTCCTCCCGTCAGGAGGCAATGGCATCTCAGTCTTTGGTCTCTGTTCTTCCCGCCCACTCTGCATCAGATCTCTGTTCTTTGCAGAGAGATGACCCCTTTCTTAATGAGGTGTTGGTGTTCTGGCAACGGAATGCTCCACCTACCTCCGGTGAGAGGCAGCAGCTCTCCAAGCCAGTCATGGCGCTCTTGCGCCAGTGGGATCGCCTGGTGGAGAAGGATGGTGTTCTTTTTCGCCAGGTGTTCCGCTCAGATGGGGGAGAAGAGTCTCTTCAGCTCCTTCTGCCTGTAGCCCTTAAGCAGGACACTTTAAATCAGTTACATCAAGAGCATGGTCATCAGGGCATTGAGCGGACCACCGAGTTGGTTCGGCAGCGCTGTTATTGGCCTGGTATGTCTTCTGACATTAAGAGCTGGGTCCAACAGTGTGAGCGTTGCCAAGTTGCTAAGGACTCAGGTCGTGTGCCCCACAGTTTTATGGGTCATTTGCTTGCTTCACGCCCCAATGAGATCCTGGCGATTGACTTCACACTGCTGGAGCCTTCCAGAAGCGGATTTGAAAATGTCCTGGTCATGACAGATGTTTTTAGCAAGTTCACAGTAGCGGTTCCTACACGGGACCAACGGGCCTCCACTGTGGCCCAGGTCTTGGTCTCTGAGTGGTTTTACAAGTTTGGTGTTCCGAGTCGTCTTCACTCAGACCAAGGACGGAGTTTTGAGAGTTCTCTTATTGGACAGCTTTGCTCACTATACGGTGTTGTTAAATCTCGCACTACTCCGTACCATCCCGCAGGTAATGGTCAATGTGAGCGTTTTAATAGAACTCTCCACAACCTCCTCCGCACACTGCCAGTATCACGTAAACGTGACTGGGGTTCCTGTTTGCCTCAGGTGCTGTTCTGCTATAACACCACGCCCCACCAGAGTACTGGTGAGTCACCCTTCTACCTGATGTTTGGGCAGGAACCTCGACTTCCTGTGGACTTCCTTTTGGGTCGAGTCCAGGATCCGACACCTGGTATGGTACAGGACTGGGTAGTCGAACACCAAGCCAGGTTACAAGTTGCATTTGAGGGTGCTCATGAGCGACTGCGGGTTGCTGCTGGCCGCAGAAAAGAGCGGCATGATCAACAGGTGCGTGATGCACCTCTCCCTGTCGGCCAGTTGGTGTATCTGAGGGACCACGGGGTGAGAGGTAGACACAAAATCCAGGATCTCTGGAGTTCTGTGGTCCACCAGGTTGTCAAGGCACCATCTGGTGAAGGAGCAGTGTACATGGTAGCTCCTGTGAATGATCTGCAAAAAGTCCGGAATGTGCATCGTGATATGTTGAAAGCTGTGATTCAATCAGAGGCAAAGACCCTTCCATCTAAGGTTCCATCTCCACCCACTGTGGCAGCACTAGATGATGGCGACAGCTATAGTGATAGTGATGTGTGGCTTCTGGTCCCCGAGACCCCTGTTCCACAATCTACAGCACCTACAGGTATTTTGCAGCCTTCAGGCCCCTTAGTGGTTCCCTTGCAAACTGGGTCTGTCCCAGAGACACCGCGACCACATGGGCCATCCTCACCACCGGCTCCCTTGCAGTCTCCAGCTGACCAACCAAGCACGAGTCAGCAGGCTTTGCGTCGAACTGCTCGTTCAACTGCTGGACACCATTCCAATGTTCACCATCTCCCTCGCTCCATAGGTCCTCAGAACAGTACAGCCGATGAGCCTTCAGACCCTGCATCTTACGCTCACTTCGCTGTTTTTAGGCCTTGGTGTTAAGTCTGGCCTTTGTTAATCTGTGGTCCATCGTCGGGCCGACGATGCAAAAGGGAGGGGTAGATGTGGCCGGAGGTCTCTTTCCTCCACGCCACTATATGGCACTGTGCCGCCTGAGCTAGGGCGCACTGACAGATCAGTGGCGCAGAGAGCAAGTATTTAAATCCAGGTGGAGCACACCTTGACCTCTCTTTTCCTGGCCCTTCCGGTGGCTACAGCAGCGTGACGGCTGGCTCAATTGGCGTGGCGGCCCTTGCGCCATCATAAACATCTCCAGATAGGTAAGATGCGCTGCCGTTTCTCCTCGTCCATTCATGCACGCAACATACGGACTGTTTGTCTTCCTCACCTTGCAGCGCGGCTGATTGCTTGTGTGTGCGGGGGAGTGATCGCGTCGCGGGGTGCTTAGGTGTGGCGCCGCAACTGCGTGGTGAGTCGCCTTGTCCGTAATTCTTTTGTGCAATGTGGCTCCCTGCTAACTTTTATATTATGCTGCAGAATTTTGCCGTTTGGCCCTCCATCTCCTCTGGGGTCGTGCTGACGCTGCACCAGTTGGTATGTATGGGTTTTATTTTTGATTATCCAATTATCAATTAGTGTTATTTTATAATAAATTTATTTGTTTTACATTTTAGCAGTCCCGGATAATTGCCAACCCTCCTGTGGGTTTATTAATCCCTGGCCAGCTCTGCTGTTTTGGCTCTGTTGAGCCTTCCTGTTTTGGCTCTGTTGAGCCTTCCTGTTTGTGGCTCTGAAAGGCTGTTTGGGTTCAGAAGTCCCCCGTTTTGGCTCCATCGGGCCCTCTGGTTCTGGCTTCACGGCACCGTTCATACTCTCCCTCTCTGGAGGCGTTTGGCCCTGCTCTACGGGGCTCATCCGAGCCCTGCTGAACTGTTTTTAGTCTATTAGGTTTCATTTCTTTTGTTTAATTTTGTTCTGTTTATGGTATTTTGGTTTATTTGTTTGGTTACATTTAGTAGATTGTCCTGTCTTTCTTTTGTTGTATTGTTTTAGGTTTGAGATTTGAGATCGTTTGTGGCTTTGATTTTTAACATTTATTTTGTGTGCAGGTGCTGTGGGCCTGAGGCAGCATCCCCTTCCCTGGTGGTGGTTTTCTTCTTCACGAGTGTTTTGTTTGGTGTAGCACGGGTGGTTTGGTTTGAGAGTGTTATCCCCTTCTTGGTTAATGTTGCTGTGGTTAGCCCCAGCCCTATATTTTAATTGATCTTGCCCAAACGTTCATGTTTGATTTAGTTTCGTTTTTTTCATTTTCATTATATTAAATAAAATGTTTTGATTAATTTGAACTGTCTCTGCCCTGTGGTGTAAAACGAACCTGTGTGCCTAACCATTATATATTGGGTTAGAAGTTTCCCGGGGGTGAAATTCCCCTGGGTGGCGTTGTCGCAATAGACATTTCTTCCTGGAACGGCACGCTCGTGCCCCCCCCTCCCTCCCTCGTCACACGCCACACCAAGGTGTGCAACCACAACAATGTTTGATTGCAAAGGAATTTCTAGTCCATCAGCGACTTGGGAGTACCTGCAAAACCAAGTGGACTTGTAAGAAATGAGGACTAAATAGGCAGTGTTTCTAACTAGATAAATGCAGTGGGCAGCAACGATGCAGAGAAGAAAAGGTTGTGCTTAATGGCTCAACTTGTCATCATGAGATATGCTTTCATTAGCAAGTAATTGATTGCTATGCAAGTGTGACACACACAAACGATGTGGTCACATTTTTGGTTACTGTCATACTTACCTTGTGGGATGGTAATGTATTCCAGCTTTTGGTGATATGTTTATTATAAGTTTTGAGAGATTTTTATTCAGTCGTTGTGGACTTATTATTATTATTATTATTATAGTGGTGCAATGCCCAATAATGCCAATAGGTGGCAGCGGACTGGAACTTTGCTTTGCGCTCTTCTTGGCTCTCTCGTCATTCTGCGATGAGGAGTCAATGCAGCTTAACAGCCTAATGCCGTCCTGCTTGCTCAAATAACCTTTTACCAGAAAGACTGCTTGCACAGTCGCATGCCTGGGACCTGCAACACAAGGACACAGAATGCACAGTTAAGTCATGAGAGCAGACTTTACTTCTGAGTATCACTTATTAAGATGTTTTTTTTATTTCATGAGCCTTCTATTGTATGGGAAAATATACCTCTGGATAAAATTTTACACTTGTTATAAATTTGGGGCACCACCTTACCAGAAGGAAATTACTGTAAAAGACTAATAACTACGTTGATCAGTTATTAGTTGTATCAGTACATTTATCCATTATGAATCATTCTTATTACCTGGGTTATGAATTCTCCATACATTGATCTTACATTTATCGATACGATGGACTTTCCACGGAGACCCCAAACTGTCGCCTTAGGGCTCCGGTATGGCACAGCACGATCTTTCAGCGGGCCAACACCAGCTGGAACACCGTGGTGGAGTAACGACGGGCCTGATGGCGATGTCCTGGTGGCGGTCTCCAGATGTCGATTATCAGTGGCAACAGAGAGTCTTTAATTCGGCAGAGGAATCACCGCCTTGCGTGTGACTTTGGCAAGTGGCAGACAGCTCTGGGTCTTAGTGATGAAGACGTTGCGGGTCGTATAGTAGTTACGCTCGGTGATTATGGATGTTCGTTTATAATAAAGTTGAAAACAATCTCGTTGGCCGTTCGATCTTGTTTCCAAAACTATTATCAACGCAGCAAAAAGAAAACTTCAACAAAAACAAGGCGATCTTAGGTGCGGCTTGTAAAAATCTTCAAAAATCAAGGAGTCGATTATAAGAAGACATATAGAAAAAAATATTGTTATGCGGGAAAAATGCACAGGTGTAACGAGTTGAGCTAAGTAAAATCATATACTTGAATAAAAGCTAGATGAAAAATGTGGAACAAAGTAAAAAGTAAAAGTGTTCCAAGTAAAAGTGACGTTAAAAGTAAAAGAAAGAAGTAAAAAGAAAGTGAATGAAGTGAGTCGGAGTCGAATCGATAGATTTATCTGACGCTTAAGTGGGTGTGTTTAGAAGGGCGGATCTCTTCACCGTGAACTGAGAAATTACTTTATTCTGGAGAGAATTAAAAGAATTTCACGTGAACTGTATTGTTTTGAATGTTATGCGCGATAGACACATACTCTTCTCATTATGGTCAAAATGGGCTTTTAACATCAAAACAGAACTTAGCAAGATTATCACATTGCATTCAACAGGTTAATGTATTCTTCAGTGTTTACTACAAGAAAAATGAATTACACACTACAAATTACTCTAAGTTGGATTAACATGAGACATACAAAATGCAAAAGTAACATACTGTGAAAACAGGTTGGTTAATCAATCTAACTAAATCTCAGCTCAAATATTAATACAAGATTACTACCAGAGTTTCATTAACTGTCGCCACAGGATGGCAGTATGGCTCCATGTAATATTTGTGATTAAATGCATAGAATTGTAGCTAACTCAAGACTATAACCTACAGAAGTGGGAATTTCATCAAACTACTCAGAATTGAGTATTAACGAAAAGTACACTGCTCAAACTTCGATTAGATGTGTAATTCACCTTAAAAAGGAAGTTTCAAGTTAGTGACACACAGAAATTCAGTCTCTCCTCAGGAATGCATCTTGAATTTATGACTTCGATCTGGTGTTATCTTCATCACAGAGAAGGGGAAGAGTGAGGTAGAACAAAGAATGATTCTCATAGCGGTGCTGTGTAACAGATAGAAAGATAGGTGTGCGTGTAGCCCAGAGAGAGAGGGAAGAGGTGTTGTTTTATTTGAGAAGGATATAATCAGTCCTTAAAGAAATCTCAGTTTGTTTTGTCAAAGAAACAATCCTTTGACGTGAAGTTGTGTCTTTGGAGTCTCTTTCTGCGATAGCATCCTGGCAGGATCAAAAGACCTGAAGTCATAATTAATGACCCTCCAGGGTGTTAATCTGATTGGGGTGTCATAGATGCAGAGCTCCTCCAGGAAGGGAATCGTAAACCAGAGTCTGGAAGACCTCTATCTTTGACACCTTATGATCCTGGTGCCGTGGAGTCTCTGAGAATGTCTTTGTAACTCCAAGATGTAGCAGGCAAACCATAAACATTTCAGTCCTCTCATGTGAACTATCTCACCTCTGTCCTTTAATTCATATTCCTGATTTTGGAGAGTTCAGGAGGTCTGGTTCTCCTACGCTATAATCTGGAGATTTTGTATCAATATTTCTCTGTTGTGAGGTAACTTGTCAAGCGTGCAGCGAGCAACAGACAGAAGTTAGTAAACCAATAACCGCTAAATAAAATAAGATGTTTTTTGTTTGACCCACAGACCTAAGTGTTAAGACAAAGCTTCAGTTTTAACTGATTTTCAACTAGCTTCTGAGTGCCTGAACGTTAAGATGGCAGTGGTGGGATTTGAACCCACGCCTCCATAGAGACTGGAGCCTTAATCCAGCGCCTTAGACCACTCGGCCACACTACCACAGTTCCCATGTCTTTTCCAAGAGAAAAAAAACAAGCAGATGAATGGTGCGGGACGGACATCTGATGGGTAGCTTTGGATTTCCTACCCATCCCTTTTGAGGACTACGTAGTCAGCTGCTAGCTCAAAGGCAACATTGTCCACGATAGCAGAAACTCAGTTATGGCCCTTTTCCACTAGCACCTACTCGGCTCGAAACTCGGCTCGGCTCGCTTTCGACTCGATTTCGACTACTTCCTCGGTTTGTAATGCGCATTTCCATTACGTGTTAGTACCTGGTACCAGGTACTTTCGTAAAGTACCTACTCGGCCGGGGTTCCAAGCGAGCTGAGTCGAGCCGAAAATGTGACGTCGGCAGGCCACTAATGGGCCAGGGGGCGTGACGTCACTAGATGAGTCGGGAGAGCGACTCATTCATAAGAGTCAACTGCGCCACTTTTTACTTTTAAATCCAGTAACAACAACGAACACGATCAGAGATGGCTGCACAGAAATCAACCCCGTGGAGCAACGACGAGGTGCAGACATTTCTTTGTCTGGTGGCCTCCATAGTTGTTTCGTGTTTGTGTCGCATAACAAATGACGCCGTCGCTGGAGTTTCGGCCGCGTTGCTATGACAACCCCACCCACCCACGCTGAGGTGGTACTCTATTGTAATGGAAAACAACCGAAACTGAGTCGCAACTGTGTAATGGAAAATTGCCATTAGTTAACACACTTGTGTCAGTTGTTACCTTTTTGTCTCAGAACATGGGTGAGTGAATATCACTAGATGCAGTTGGAAAGGAGTACTGCTGGTTTGTAAGATGTGTTTTAGCAGAGGATGGTTTTCGATCCATCGACCTCTGAGGTTATGGGCCCATTTAGTAAACCAATATCCAGTAAATAAAATAAAATGTACCTCAGTTTCAACGTCTTCATACCTCGTATACGAGGGGTTTTCCAAGAGAAAAAACAAAACAAGCAGATGAATGGTGAGGGACAGACATCTGATGGGTAGCTTTAGATTTCCCACGCATCCCTTTTGAGGACTATGTAGTCAGCTGCTAGCTCGAAAAGCAACATTGCCCCTGAGAGCAGAAACTCACTTGTGGCAGTTGCTACCTTTTTGTCTCAAAACATGGGTGAGTGAATATAACTAGATGCAGTTGGAAAGGAGTACTGCTGGTTTGCAAGATGTATTTTAGCAGAGGATGGTTTCAACCCATCAACCTCTGGGTTATGGGCCAAGCACGCTTCCGCTGCGCCACTCTGCTCTCAGTGGCCTTTTGCCAGGGTGTGCGACCACAATGTTTGATTGCAAAGGAATTTCTAATCCATCAGGAACTTGGGAGTACCTGCAAAACCAAGTGGACTTGAAATCAGGACTAGATTGGCAGTGTTCCTAACTAGATAAATGTAGTGGGCAGCAACGATGCAGAGAAGTGTTGTGCTTAATGGCTCAACTTGTCATCATGAGATATGCTTTCATTAGCAAATAATTGATTGCTATGCAAGTGTGACACACACAAAAGATGTGGTCACATTTTTGGTTACTCATACTTATCTTGTGGGATGGTAATGTATTCCAGCTTCTGCTGATATGTTTATTATAAGTTTTGAGAGACTTTTATCCAGTCATTGTGGACTTATTATAGTGGTGCAATGCCCAATAATGCCAATAGGTGGCAGCGGACCAGAACTTTGCTTTGCGCTCTTCTTGGCTCTCTCGTCATTCTGCGATGAGGAGTCAATGCAGCAACAGCCTAATGCCGTCCTGTTTGCTCATTTAACCTTTTACCAGAAAGACTGCTTGCACAGTTGCATGCCTGGGACCTGCAACACAAGGACACAGAATGCACAGTTATGCCATGAGAGCAGACTTTACTTCTGAGTATCACTTGTTAAGATGTTTTTTTTATTTCATGAGCATTCTATAATCTGGAGATTTTGTATAGATATTTCTCTGTTGTGAGGTAACTTGACAAGCGTAAAGAGAGCAACAGACAGAAGTTAGTAAAACAATTTCCGGTAAATAAAATAAAACATTTTTGTTCTTTCTGTGCAGCCCGTTAACCTAAGTGTTAAGAGAAGTTCAACTGCAACGCATGGTTTTTGATAGAACTTCCAAGTGCCTGAATGTTAAGATGGCAGTGGTGGGATTTGAACCCACACCTCCGTAGAGACTGAAGCCTAAATCCAGCGCCTTAGACCACTCGGCCACACTACCTCACACTTTCAAGGTTTTCACCCTCATGTATGAGGGGTTTTCCAAGAGAAAAAACAAGCAGATGAATGGTGAGGGACACTTGGACATCTGATGGGTAGCTTTGGATTTCCCACCCATCCCTTTTGAGGACTACGTGTAGTCAGCTGTTAGCTCAAAAGCAACATTGCCCCTGATAGCAGAAACTCACTTACGACCCTTTTTTTTAGGCTTTTCCATTACGTGTTAGGTACCTGGTACCTGGTACTTTTCTAGTACCTACTCGGTACCGGGGTTCCAAGCGAGCTGAGTCGAGCTGAAAATGTGACGTTGGCAGAAGGCAGGCCACTGATTGGCCATTGGCCAGGGCGTGACATCACTAGATGAGTCGGGAGAGCGACTTGTTCATAAGAGTCAACCCCGCCATTTTTAAAACGCAATAACAACAATGAACACGATCAGAGATGGCTGCACAGAAATCAACCCCATGGAGCAACGACGAGGTGCAGAGACATTTCTTTGTCTGGTGGCCTCCACAGTTGTTTCGTGTTTGTGTCGTGTAACAGATGACATCGCTGGAGTTTCGGCCGCGTTGCTATGATCGACCCCTACCCACGCTGAGGTGGTACTCTATTGTAATGGAAAATGACCAAAACTGAGTCGAGTCGAGCTAGAAGTGTGTAATCGAAAAGAGCCATTAGATAACGCACTTGTTGTTACCTTTTCGTCTCAGAACATGGATGTGAGAGTGGATGGATTAGATGCAGTTGGAAAGGAGTACTGCTGGTTTGCAAGATGCATTTTAGCATTTCAATCCATCGACCTCTGGTTTATGGGCCCAGCACGCTTCTGCTGCACCACTCTGCTCTCTGTGCCCGTTGCTAACGCGTGCGACTGCAATGTTTGATTGCAAAGGAATTTCTAATCCATCAGCAACTTGGGAGTACCTGCAAAACCAAGTGGACTTGTAAGAAATGAGGACTAGATTGGCAGTGTTCCTAACTAGATAAATGTAGTAGGGCAGCAACGATGCAGAGAAGTAAAGGTTGTGCTTAACGGCTCAACTTGTCATCATGAGATATGCTTTCATTAGCAAATAATTGACTTGCTATGCAAGGACACAGAATGCACAGTTATGCCATGAGAGCAGACTTTACTTCTTAGTATCACTTGTTAAATTTTTTTTTTTTCATGAGCCTTATCTGGAGACTTTGTAAAGACTGGAGCCTTAATCCAGTGCCTTGGACCACTTGGCCACACTACCTCAATTTCCATGTCTTCACCCTCGTGTATGAGGGGTTTTCCAAGAGAAAAAACACAAAACAAGCAGATGAATGGTGAGGGAACAGACATCTGATGGATAGCTTTGGATTTCCTACCCATCCCTTTTGTGGTCTATGTAGTCAGCTGCTAGCTCAAAAAGCTATCATGGCTTGTGGCCCTTTTTCCACCATGAAAGAATAGATAAGTGCGTAGCCCAATAATACAACTTAAAATTCGGTAAACCAAAACCTCCCATATCCTTTGGCTTTGATAAGTGTTTTTTAGAGATTCTAACAGTTTTATAATTTCAAGTGAAAAGGTATAATAATCGAGTCTAACTGTTTGAAATATGATTGTGCAATAAAACACGGAATGGACTGGAAAAGATGGAGAAAGCGGGGCAATATGATCATCTTGATTGCATTTATCTTTCCAACCATGGATATTGGGAGGGTTTTCCAAAACTGAATATTGGCTTTGAGTTGCTCAATTTTGCTTTGCCAGTTTAATCGGAGGGGATCATTTGGGTTTTTGGTGACAGTCACACCTAAATATGTAAAAGCTTTGTTGGATTTCTTAAATGGAATGGATTGTAAACATGCCTTGTTAATCGCTGCAGAGACTGGCATAAGTTCACTTTTCTCCCAATTGATAGAAAATCCTGAGAGATTGCCAGATTTATTAATGAGAGCCAGGAGAGGCGGTATTGATACTTGCGGCTGGGAAATGTACAAGAAAATGTCGTCCGCATATAGCAAAAGGTAGTGTTTATAGACAAACATGTTAATGGGGAGATTACAGGGCTCTGTCCGATACTAGCAGCGAGCGGTTCGATGATAACAAAAAGGGGGAAAGGGGGCAACCTTGGCGGGTCCGATGGTGGACTGCAAATGGGGGGGAGATATTTTGATTAGTAATAACTGATGCAGTCAGTTGTGAATAAATTATTTCAATCCATTTCATGAAGGAGGGTCCAAATCCAATTTTTTTAAGCACAGACATCATGTAGGGCCTCTCTACTTGATCGTTCCTTTAGTTCAAACAACTGTGGCAAAAGCCTCCTATTTGTCTTTAAACAAGGGTGCAGAACAGGGAGGGAGTACTGCTGGTTTAGCAGAGGATGGTTTCGATCCATCGACCTCTGGGTTATGGGCCCAGCACGCTTCCGCTGCACCACTCTGCTCTCAGTAGCATTTGCTAATGTGTGCGACCGCAATGTTTGATTGCAAAGGAATTTCTAATCCATCTGCGACTTGGGAGTACCTGCAAAACCAAGTGGACTTGAAATGAGGACTAGGTTGGCAGTGTTCCTAACTAGATAAATGTAGTGGGCAGAGAAGTAAAGGTTGTGCTTAATGGCTCAGCTTGTCATCATGAGATATGCTTTCATTAGCAAATAATTGATTGCTATGCAAGGACACAGAATGCACAGTTATGCCATGAGAGCAGACTTCACTTCTGAGTATCACTTGTTAAGATGTTTTTTTTATTTCATGAGCCTTCTATAATCTGGAGATTTTGTATAGATATTCCTCTGTTGTGAGGTAACTTGATAAGCGTGCAGAGAGCAACAGACAGAAGTTAGTAAAACAATTTCCAAATTTTTTGTCTCTGTGCAGCCCGTTAATAAGTGACCCACCAACCGGGGACCACCGACCCAAGTGTTAAGATGAAGTTCAACGACAAAACATTATTTTTTGTAGAACTTCCAAGTGCCTGAGTGTTAAGATGGCAGTGGTGGGATTTGAACCCACGCCTCCATAGAGACTGGAGCCTAAATCCAGCGCCTTAGACCACTCGGCCACACTACCTCACTTTCAAGGGCTTCACCCTTGTGTATGAGGGGTTTTCCAAGAGAAAAAACAAAAGCAGATGAATGGTGAGGGACAGACATCTGATGGATAGCTTTGGATTTTCTACCCATCCCTTTTGAGGACTACGTAGTCAGCTGTTAGCTCAAAAGCAACATTGCCCCTGATAGCAGAAACTCACTTATGACCCTTTTCCACTAGCACCCACTCGGCATTTCCGACTTGACTCAGTTTTTAGACTTTTCCATTACGTGTTAGTACCTGGTACTTTTCTAGTACCTACTCGGCCGGGGTTCCAAGCGAGCTAAGTCGAGGCTGAAAATGTGACGTCGGTAGACGCAGGCCACTGATTAGGCCAGGGCGTGGCGTCACTAGATGAGTCGGGAGAGCGACTTGTTCATAAAGAGTCAACCGCGCCATTTAACATTAGCCAACACGATACTTTCAGAGATCGCTGCACAGAAATCAACCCGTGGAGCAACAACGAGATGTAGAGCAACAGACAGAAGTTAGTAAACCAATATCCAGTAAATAAAATAAAATGTACCTCAGTTTCAACGTCTTC